>DWPT01003812.1:0-13933 GCA_018251895.1 Agathymus mariae mariae
CGAAACCGGTAAAATATGATTCATATATCCGTATCCATATCCGGATCCGAAATATCATATCCATAACATCCCTAATATCAATTTATCTGACAACTGCTTTATCTAATCCTTGAGCATTATGATTGTAATTGCGAAATCTAATCGTAATGAGAATTGTTTCTTGGAACTTTTAGTATTTCCACATTTCAAACACAAATACTACTATTATAAATTGAATGACAATAATTTTCAAATATATTTAATATTGTACCTAATAAGGATGTTTGAAAGTCATAGATCACATATATTCACTAAAGTAATAATCACTAAGCGCCCATTTAGCTGATGAGTTTAAATTAATATTTTTTTTTTGTTATTTTATACGCTTCCTGTGATTTCTTGTTATAAACTAGCAACCCATCCTTGCTTTGCTTCGGGTCATATAATCATTTAGTTTACTAACTTACAATGTCATTCATTGCAAGTCATTACAACGACTGCATATCAGCTTACCATCCACAATACACCACAATGAATTTAGAATAACAACACAACTCTTGTATAAAACGATTGTTACAATAACTTTTGATTGAAATCAAACTGATATTGTATCAATTTCCTGCTTCCCATTATGCCCTTTTAGCCTTTGGTGCTAGGCTGCTCTCTAAGAGTGCAACATCAGTGGGTACTCCGGCCCTTCGATATTTATATTCCTATAAAAAATTATTGTAATTTATTAGTTTATGCTATGGCGACAGAGATTATACATCTCTAATAGTTTAGGTGATATCTTAGGGTTTCCTCATCAGATACCCTAGACATTCAGTTTTTACATATCCGCAAAAAATGCTAAACACGTACTGCAATTAGTTGATTGCACTTTATAGCTTCTAAATATTATATGTTAATGGTCGCCTACGTAACGCCTGCGTAAAAATATACGCCTACGTAAAAATATCCCGTTATTTGGTGATAATGACGATGATGTTGAAGGTGATAATAATATAGAGTCAATGTTCATGGTGACCGACATTTGCCTAAGAATTGGTAGTTTGATAGTAAATATTGATGCCTGTTAATCCAGCTGTAGTGAAAGTCGCATTAAAATCGATTAAGCTGTTCGGCATATTACCCCAGAGAAACAAAAACACAGACAGACAGGCAAACAAAACTTTGAAAACGGTGTTTTTCCTAATGTTGCATAAATAAATTAAAGTACTTAAAACACATCAATTTTATTTAAATGTTATTATATTGTTTAGATAATTAAAGCCAGCCCTTTAAAAGTAAGAACACTGTCGAAGCGCTGTAAAATCTTTTAGTACTGACTCACCTACCAAACGTTGCTATCTTACAATTCAAAATGAAAACGTTCATTGTATTGTACGTAATCGTCACCATCGTGTCAGCTTTAAAACAGGTGAGTTTTTTCGATTAAGAATTTTATTATTAAAAATGCAGAGAATGTCTACTAACAAAACTATTAGGATGCCCCACGTCGGGAATACGAGTAGGTAATACTCAGTGCCTCAAATCGCAATCGCGGTACCGATCTTGTAAACAATCCCACCTGATGGTTGTTTCTTTTCTTTTTTTTATTATTATTTTTATTTAACAAAAAAATCCCTTGATATTTTCTATCTAGGACCTTGCATATTCATATATATATATATATAATAAAATTAGAAATGATCGCAATCCGTACACCAGGGATACACGGAAAACACTACCACTACGGGACCCCATCATCGCAAGAGACCCCAAAACAACAATTGTCAGAATCTTTTTTTTTCCCCTCTGAACCTCAACAATGCATCGCACCAAGCATCACCCAAAGCAGAAAGTTTGCCACCTCATGGTAAATAGTGATTAAATTTAAAATATTCAACGCACAAACTTATAAAATCCTATTAACTCTTCTCTTAAAGACTCCCACATCGTAAGTAGGCAGGACCACCAACGAGGGCAAGTTATTCCAGTCCTTTGCAGCGTGCACAACAAATGACCAAAATGTACCTTACCTAGAATACCGAGAGGCGGGCAACCCTGCGCTTGTGCTCAAGGCTTATCAGATTGTATTCGACCAGATCTGGAACACCAATGAGCCTCTGTGCACTCCTTTCCTTTGAGTCCAAAGCTGATAGATGACATTTAGCAGCATTTGATTCACTATTCGAACAAAACACTGGGGCCGTTTAATGTACATAACTTTATGTTAATAATGGTAAAATTGGAAAACTTCAAAATGTATGGGTTAACGTAAGTTAATTGATGATATCACTTCATACATTTTGATATCTAGTCGACTTTCACTAGATACGCTAAAACGATGTCTTGCATTTAGAAATAAATATCCATTTGTATATTAATCACGCAGTAATTTAAAATCATCATAAAATATATTTTAAAAAAGTAGGATAAATAGTACTGTGCTATGACGAAAGTCTTACTGCAGCTATCCTGCATCATCTGTGGTATAAACGTGCTTGCATATCTCTAACACTATAACTGTACTAGCAATTTTTATGATGTGTCCAATACAATGTTTAATTATTTTTATTTGCATATATTTCCAGGAACCATATAAACTATCGCCAGAGAAATTACGCGCTGTAATAGATAAATATGCCAAACCTTGCCTACCAAATGAAAACGCAGATGCTGATAGTCTCGTGGCAAAAGTAGCCGATGCCTCGCTCCCGCGCGACGATGCAACCAATGAGTTTCTCTACTGCTTTGCATTTAAAGCTGGTTATGTACAAGAAGACGGCCACATAGCTGTCGACGGTATAGCTGGTATATTAGGAAATCATCCACTTGTGGAAGAATTTAAAGCATCACTTAGGAAATGCAATGAAATAACTAAGGAAAACAAAATTCTTACAACAGTAGCAATGAATAATTGCATTGCTGAAACTGCTCCTGTACGTTTTATATTTAATTTGTAATATATGCTTAATATTAAATATAAAATTATAATTGATATTTAATTACAATGGGGAATGTGTTAACATAGTTTATTAATAATAATTAAAAAAAATAGTCACTACAATTTATGTTCATTTCGATTGACCTGTATCAAAAGTAGTTCTTTTTTTATGGCAATAGCCGATAAATAAGCAAATGTTGGCAAATGGTAACCCGGCGTATCTATATCCAAAGGGCAATAAAACTAAGATTTTGAGGGCAAAGAAAAATCAAAGATTGCTAGCTGACTCTTTAATACTGCTTCTGAAACATGTCAAGTTGTTGTTAAAACTAATTGTAAAAGATATTCACAATTTTTTATTCTATGGCGATACTTCGATCCAGTTAATTAACTATCCCTATTGTTAACTACATTTTAAATATCTGGCAATCCACAATAAAGATTATTAGTAGAAGACTCTTTTTTTTTTAATTTTTTTCAACAACGAAATTACTTATGAATCAGTGTGTTCAGGATGATGGCGAGAATTTAAGAGTTTTGTATATGTTTAAAATATATAAAATACAAGCAGGACCCCCGTTCAAATGATAAGTAAACCTATAAAACGAGGGTAGTTGGGTTTGCTTATCCCCATCCGACAACACCTTCAATGTTGACTTCTGAACGGACAC
Source organism: Agathymus mariae mariae (assembly GCA_018251895.1). NCBI lineage: Eukaryota > Metazoa > Arthropoda > Insecta > Lepidoptera > Hesperiidae > Agathymus > Agathymus mariae. The sequence continues at coordinate 3,580 of DWPT01003812.1, forward strand.
TCCCGCGGCAGTGCCGCTAGCACCCTTCTTTCCGTAAAGGAGGGTTGCATCCAATGAGGCTTAGAGGCCGCGTTGCCAAAGCCATTTCAGGTGGTGTTTAGTAGGTAGGCACTAAAGGCTTAGCACTTCGCTAGGTCACGCGTGAGTCCCACATAACCAGAGTAGCCGGCTGCGCTGGTATACGTGAGTATTCACCAACCTCCTCCCGTAAGAGGGAAAAAAGTTTGCTTATTTACTTTCTTGGCAGTGTCCGGTGAGGATGGTCCGAATAAATCGGTACACGTGAGCAATTTTTGATATCCCGTACTTGTGAAACGAATTAGTTTGTTTGTTATACTGATTTTGGTGACGTAAATCTAGGCTAGATTATTTTGTTTTTTTTTTTCTTAAACTTCGATTTCTTTCGCTAAGAACATTATGTTCATTTACGTACTGTATGTACTTACATTATGTTACGGGTACTTTAAGGGCTTATTCATAACTTTTTCCCCCAAATATGTACTTTAATACATACCTCAACCCAAATACTCCGCAGGTGACAAGTTTTTAATTTTTTAACTGATCAAAAACTTTTCAAAAAACTGTATTCTAACGGTAGACATACGAGCTGTTGAATAATAAAATAAATGATCTTCAATTGATTAATTAATTGTTGATTTTTTTTTTTAATAATTATAATATTTGAGGTAGCCTTCAAATTGACAGCAAAATATAGACTCTACATGAATCACTTTAAGAACCTTTGTCTTTTGAAAATGACTCCATCCCAAGGCAACAACACGAGCAGGCTGCCGACCGAGCAGGTGCCGCAACTTAAACTTCAATTTTTTTTTCATTTAAGTGTGGCCTTGTCGCTGCGCAACCATAACGCCTCGTAACTCGTAACCTTATAGTTAATTATTGTTTTTTCTTAAAGCTGTCACCCATTTTCCATTTTTTTTTTTCATTTTGCTAGTACATAGAAACTTTCAGACTAGCTAGTCAGATACTACAAAATTAATAATCATGTATAAACAATTAATTGTCCAACCAGAACGAGTTGTAAATGATTACTAGAGTTGTAAATGATATAAGTCTATACTATTATATAAATCCGTTAAGATTTCCTTGTATATCTCAAGATAATTTAAAAACGGATTGACTGATCTTCATGAAAATTAATATGTAGTAAAAATACGTGGTAGTGCAGATGATAGAATATATAAAATTTATCTATCTATATAAATCTGTAGTGTCTCTCAGTCTGTTCATTTCATTTCTTGTCAAATTTCATGATGATTATTCGTCTTATGACACACTAACATTAATTTGACCATTTAGAAATTTTTTGGCCTTCTCTCTGTCTGCGTGTCCCGTTATAACTCAAGAATAGCTTAGCTGATATTCGTGAAAATTGTTATGTAGTGAAAACACGTGCTTGTGCAGATGATAGGCTATATAAAAGGGAAGATAACTCCTTCGAAGGTTCGTGTAGTTGGCTAATGTTACTGGGGTCGCACTCCGTATGTAACTATGGCTTACAGTAAGGTACTAGTAATAAATAATGTTATCATTACAAGTGTAATACCAAACAATGACTTCTAAACATAATCCACAATTAAATTTGTGCATAACGTCTTAAACTGATTGACGTTTATTGCATTATTCATCAGAATCAAACGTTTATGATTCAATATTTTTCTTTTTTCTTCATTTTATATCAGTAAAATAAAAATTCCGTTAAAATTTATTAAAAAATTTAATTCAAATTCACTAATTTACGTACTTAAACAAATTAAGTCATGATTAAATTAACAAAAGGTGATTCTTGAAATGTTAATATTTGAAGTTATATTTAGTATCGTCAGGAACTGTGGGTGCCACCTCGACTACGTTTATAAAACATTTGTCACTTTAATATAAGCTGATTAGATTACTCTGTTTTTTTATTGTATTCTCTTCAATTCTCGCTAACCCGTTAGGAGAAAAATCCACGTGGCCTAACCTTGGCGAACTTGGTCGAGTGCAGTAAGTGAGAATAACTTCTACATATTATGCTTCATTATTTTTGAACTGACCAATAGCTTCTGGGTGCTCATACCACAAAGCGTCAACGGGATCCAACCCTGAAATATCCATATTTGTTTGATAATGTGCTCATTTATAAAGTTATCTAATTTAATGAGTTCTTCGCATTAATCATGAAAGGCAACTCAATATGCTTACATGTCAGTCGCCTAGGTCTGCCAGCTGCGTGACGTCCAGCAATTCTAGTAATGCGAGCTCCCAAACCAGATCTATTTAAGTGGACATCATTCCCGTTACGACGGCGGTATTTATTAGCCAGGTGATGAAGGCAGCAACGGAACGGCCAACACCTGGGACTCGACTGACTGCAGTGACGTAGTTGGACGAAGCCAGTCTCCAATCCACGACAGTAATATTAGCGTCAGTGGTGACCAACCATGCGGAGGTTAATAAGGTGTTAATTTATGAGTAGCCGTTGCTTGCAAATCCGTTGACAATAACAATTGGTCTACTGTCTAAGTAGTTCGAAGCCCAGGTGGAGATACCATTTCCTTGTGTTATGATTTGTGGTATTTGATGATTTGTGATATTTATACATGCATTTGCTGTAAATTTCAAATTTATATTTTAGTATATCAACTTTTGAACGCTGTTATTACCTACCTAGTAAAAAGCCAATATTAACTATCGGCACCACTCCTATGCATCGCTGCCTGTTTGCCGTCACAGTCAGCAACCCTTACGTAGCGGCTTTCTCCTTCAACATAATGACTGTTGTCCCCAGGCACTAGGGGACCTGCCTTACTATCAACTACTGTAAAATCAAATTGTTTACTGACAATAAATCTCCTTGAGATAATTGTTATACCTACTTATCGGGGTAATTCAAAGTTTTGATCGTGTTCCTTCAGCCGTTACTGAAATCCGTTAGAAAGGTTAAACTTACTAAATTTTTGCACTGCAATTATTCCCTATCAAAGTAAACTCATTTTTTTTACAAAAGAGTGAGAAAAATATTTATGTCACAGTACAATTGTTTCTACTCTGTCGTAAGTCATCTTTCTTATTATTTAAAAATATTTTAAATACTTTGAAGAATCACTTACAAGTCTCAACCGCAGCAAGCACCAGTAGGAGTTTCATGATGGTTTGGCCGCGTTTTAAACACAATATAATTTTCTTTATAATTATATTAATTCCCTTATACATATATAATAAGATGTTAATTTCTGAGTTGCCGTTGCTAGTGAATCCGTGGACAACAACTTATAACGATAACACTGTCACATCTTGTTGTATATAGAGGGGTGTCGGCCCTCCATAATATATATACTTTATATATATTCCCTTATATCAATATCATCTTCCGAGCATACATCAACTTTTTATGGTAATAGCCGACAAACGAGCTAACAAGCCACCTGATGGTAAGTGTTCACCGTCGCCCATGGACATCAGGATCTTATTACAGTGATTTTTGATTTTTATATTCGGCTATAGAAAATATTTAGATAAAAATAAACAACATTTATTTATTATAACATAAAACAAAAGAATTCGGTTTAAGATTTATTGTGAATAATTTATGACCATAATTAAATTTACAATATTTTTTGTCAAATTTGCAATTGCCGTTATACACATTGACAAATTTCTATTGAAAATATATATTATTTACTTGGTTCTCCTAGTGAATAAGATACGAATTTTTATTATAAAATGCAATTATATATGTTTCGATTGGATCACCCATCCAAATCAAGATTTCGTATTGTATCGAGGACTGTGTGGCATTAGGGTGGAGAAAATCGACATGTCGTTGGCGTTTTCCCCATAAGACATGGTCACATCTTGTTGTATAATAGCCCCTCTATTCGACCTCTGGAGGGAATCGACCGTTAAAATAATCTATCTATATACTCGTGTATAAAAAAGAATGTATGTGTGTATGTACGTTCACCTAAATCTGGAGAACCGTTGGTCCAATTGATATGAAACTTTGCATACGTATAACGGACGACATGGCCACAACGACGAACATAGTTACGTTAGCGCCGAATAGGTGGCGCTGGAGGCAGTGATTTTTATCTTTTCAACCATAAATTGAATTGATATGAAATTTTGTATATAGGCAAGTGGCAGCATTGGATCACTAAATAATAAAAAAAATATACTAACACTAAACTCATTGTTACCGCGTTGGTAAACCGACAATTTTATTTGTTTTTATTCAAGACAGCAAAACCAAAAATATTGTATACCCAAGTGCTTTAGAATAACAAAAATCATAAATAAATAAAAAATGTTTTTTAATTACTTATTAAAAATTAATCAATTACAATATGTTAACAAGCTCTAGTTTTTGTGATAGTGTGTTTAGAAAACAGTATAGACTTGTCAATAATATATCTGTTAAAGTGGTAATATGTAGTTATACTTATATAACTAATTATTTATATAACTTCTCTATCTGCTCTATAGCAGCGTCTTGTATAATACTCTAGGTTGTTTCACTTATAATAAAAGACCCATGTCCAGCAAACCACCATCTAGCTACTAATCAACAAGTAGAACACGGCATGAAAACAATTAAGCAGCCAAACAAATGCATTCATTTTGCACCAAGTATATATATTTTTATTTTTCTTTGAGAGGTTTTTTTTCACGCGAAAGTAATAAATTAAAATGGCCAGGCCGATCCAGTACGGAGTCCGAAAATACCAGATCTGAGAACAAAAAAAAGAAACATGTATATGTATCGTCTCAGAGAATACCGACGTCATATTATAGTGCATTGCTCCAGTTTAGAAGGTCTAACTTGTTAAGATAGCTATAAAGAAATCAAGGTAGGAAAAATTATCAGTATATTTACTGTGTTTTTAAACAAAGTTCAATTTAGACAAGATAATCAAATGTAAGTTTATGAAGACATTTCTGTTCTATCATGATATTTTCAAATATGTATCGCTAACAATAGCTTCTTTATTTGGTGTCAGCATTATCATCTTTGAAATTTTGATCCCATCTACTAATATAGTTAAGAATTTGTGTGTGTGTGTGTGTGTGTGTGAGAGAGAGAGAGTCAGTTGTAACTGAACCATCACAACCACGTCAGAATTAACAATCGATTTGTAACTTTAAATTTTACACGATAATCAGAAGCATTGGTCAGAATGACATAAATCTGGAGAACTAATCAAGTTGCTCCAAGAGAAAGTGGGTTCAAAAGACTGGTGAGTTTGTCGTTTGGTGGAATTAAACTAGATAATAATTGTAGGGTTATATTATTATAAACTATTGACAGTATATTTTTTTGGAATGATGGAAACATTCGTCACGATTTTACATGGTAGGATTCATACGAAACTTGTACTTACCCGGATTTGATCATAATATTATTGCCCATGTTAAGTGCGACTCCATTGCATGTTACGAGTTCGGCTTCAGCCGTGTTGATGCAGCGCCTTCCAACTAAATGGTTGAAACGCACGGAGGCCGCAAAGAGATCATTGGCTCGACCGTGGGAGCAGGTGCTAATCCAGCAGCCGGGCTGAGGATTCATGCCGCCATTAGGGTAGAAATCAGCATGTGCAATAGGGTTAAAAATGCCTAAAGCGCGTCCATCGGTATGGATGGCCTCGACATATACTCCAGAATTAACATTAAGAGCGTTTGCGTTTCCACCCCATTGTGGCCCAGCTGGATCCAAACCTACAATAAATTAAAGCAGCAAATAAAAATTGCTTTTATTTATATGCCTGTATTTTTACTACAAGTTTTGTTCATATACTCTTTAATATATTTGCGTTAAGATTGTGAATGTATACATTAACATAACAGTAACACGGCGAGCGCGACGGCCAAGAGCACGACCGGCATTGCCGACCACGTGAGCTCCCAGACTATGACCAACTAAGTGGAGTTGGTTGTAATTGCCGCCAGCGGTGTCGAAAAGCCAAATGATAAAGTTTCCAAGAAACTGTCCTACGCTCGGAACTCCTCGCACTGCAGTACTGTAGTTAGAGCCAGCCAGTGATCCCCAGTCAACCACAATAATATTGCAATCGCTCTGTGCGAGGAAAGCTGATGTAATCAGAGGGTTTAGTGGAGAATTACCATCGTTGTTCCAGCCGTGGACAACAACTTTGGTGGGTCTGCTTCCCAAATAGTCGGAATTCCAGATGGAGGTAGCATTTCCATTAGTAATAATCTGGCGATCGGTAGGATTACGGCTAAAAGTGAAGCAAAATCTATAAATGATTATTATCTTGCCACACGTTGACATGTATGTAGTTTCTACGTAAAATGCCATCTGACGATTGAGTCAAATATGTGAATGAGACAAATTGTAACGACTGATTACCTTAACACGAAATGCTGGTAGAAGATTGCAATAAAACTTGCGCTATTTTATGCCATAACATAAATCGTTTTTTAGTTCTATGTTTTTTCTTATGTCAAGTCAATAACAAATGTATAGCATCATATGTTTTAGTTATTAAACATATTGAATTTTTAAAGAAATATAATCAACCTTAAAATAAATAGAACTATATTAAAAATTCAATGTTGCTGATCTTGATGACAGAAATGAAATTGTTATATATTTATAAAATTAGAAACTTTAAATACCGAGTAAATAACCAGTATTGGTTCTGCGCACCATTTCTGCTGCTCAAAACCTCTTCATCGACGGGTTCATGAAGATCCACGAGAACAGGATTGCCATCGCCATCGGGCATCCAAATATATCGGCTCTCACCATCTACATAGTGGGTATTATCACCTGGCACTTGAAGAATCTCCTGCACGACCTCGTCGTTAGCGCAGACTAGAAAATAATAAACAAATGTAATGTTATATTTTTATTTAAAATTTTCACTTTCTGACAGGCGTATAATTGAGAATATAAAAAGCACCTATACGAGTACAATTAACATTCATTATTATTCACTTTTGTATGAGGGCTGTTAAAAGCCAACTTCTACTTGTACAACGAACAAAGCTACGGTGCCAGTTCCCGCTTATTGAAGGTCGCTGGACTCCGTACCACCCAGTTTAATCCCAAGGGTTAATTACGTTTATTACGTGTACGGTAATAGGAATTAGAATAGTCATGCTAGCTGTCCTGCTCTTTCGAGAATCCATCCTCAAATGCTTTTAGCGTGTTTTACACAATGTTGACAAACCTAGTATAGTATAGTATAGTATAACATCTATGTTTCTTTTGGTGTTATGCCGTTGTAAGATAAAAAAATAGTTATTAACAACAACATTTAATTATCTACATATTTGAAGGTATAAAAAAATTGAAACAGAGTTCGTTCCTAGTAACATAATGAAAAAGTATAAAGTGAACTTTGTAAAACCTGAAAAAATCAGCATTCAAACTTCTGCAAATAAAAACTTTTGCAAAGGTATTTTAATGGGGCAATGGGGCATTAGATGAGAACAGTTGATAACAATAATCATCTGAGTATCATCAAAATTAAGATTAAGAGCAACGAGAGTTCGACTCAACCACAAAGAAGTTCATTTTGATATTTCTCAGCTTCAAAACACGTTTGTAGGCATATAAGAAAAATAACAATGAAAAACTTACATGCAACCAACCCCAACATCTCGGCCCCAACTACCAATCGCTTCCCACCTTTTACAGTGTATGTCAGAAGCAGTTTTTATTGTATTCATTGCAACTAAATAATTCAATATCTATTAATCCTCACGTGTTAAGAATAATTGATTGATTGACAAAAACATTACCATCACTATTATAGTGTAAAACAGGTATCTGTTCGCTTGTCTAAACGCGATGATTTTAAAATATTTTGAATGAATATGATATGAAAACACGGTATTTCTGAACTGTTTAGACTATGGCTAAACCAGTCATAATATTCTGATAACGAAATAACTGTCATCGCTGGTACTTACGTGTACGCTTAGAATTTATAGTATTAAAACAATATAAACGTCTAGTGCCTAAAATTATGGTCGACTGTAGTCTCTTTAAAAAACAATTTCGCTCATCCAAAAAATATATCATTGTTTTATTTCTATTTATTATTTTATTTATAGAACCAAATTTAATTGACGATTGCATCTTAATAAATCTACTGAAGTAAACGTGAGATTGTAATTTTCATAATTTACAATACGTAATAGCCATAGCTCACCGATAACTCGAGCCGGTTTGCCTCCTGCATAACAGCCTGCAATACTTGCTACGTCACCACCAACGCTAAAGCCAATCACATGAACATGGCTCCAGTTTTCACCAATAGTTTCGATGAACCATCTGAGGAAGTGGCCGAGATATTGACCCTCGGTTAGAATACCAACGCATGCAGTGTTGTAATCGCTATTTGCCAGAGAAATCCAATCGACGACGATAAATTGTGATGTGATCGATGGATTAATTAAAGTGCTGCAGTCTTTATTCCATCCGTGAACAATAATTTTAAGACACTGATTGAAACTGTGACTTGTATTCCAGATGGTGTCGGCATTACCATGCACAATGACTTGAAGATTATGAGGGTTCCGTCTGAAATGTGGGAAAATCAGTCAGTTGTCGTGTAAGCGACTCGATCCAAAACCAACAAACCAACCAACCTTCCACGTATGTGATATACCACACATACGTATGCTCACATGGGTACTTAGTTTTTTTGTTTTTGTAAATTTTTGTACTCTACTTATAGTAGTGTCACAAAATTACTTGATTTTCTTGTTGTTTTATATTATATTATACTGAAAAGTGCATTATTATAACATGTTTTTTTCGTTTTTGCTTTCTTTAAAATTAATCACAGTATCGGGAATAAGGTGAAAAAATTACCCAATACAACACTGTAATAAGTTACCTAATATACACCCAATATTCATTATTTTCGCCACTCCAGCAGTTCAGTATAGTCTCATAAACAGGCAGGTTTATATAAACGAGATATGAAACTCCGTACCCGTCGGTCATCCAAATGTAGTTATTTTCGCCTTCCATGTCATAGCTCTTATCATCGGTTATCAGTAAGGAACCGGCTACTGCGAAACAAGATTTATATTAAGAATATAATCTTTTACAATGTTTGCAGAACGTAATCAAAAATACTTACTGTTAGATATAATACAAGACAATACTATAAAAAACTTCATCTTTAAACTTTAAATAACTCAAAAACCACTAGAAATAAATACAGTACAGAAGGGTTTTTTGATGCACGTTCAGCTTAAACGCGTGTCCTCCGCCAAGGCCTCGGTTACACTCATAGACTTATAAGGAAACTTGTTTTTGTACTTAGTCAGAAATAGTTGCAATGCACTTGCACGAATGACAAAAAGATCGCAATAAGCTAATGTCAGTGATATTAAATCCATGTCATCTACGAGTTATACGTAGGGTATCTATTCTGATGCAAGTCTCGATGTTACAAAAATCCACATGCATCCAAAGCCATCCGAATTTGATTCCGTCATCATTTGGTGTGAGCAGTTCCGTGTAAATTATTCCGATGCTACTTAAACACGATTAAATTTCCTAATTTAAAATATTTGATATTTAATAGATTTGATATGTTTTTTACTTTTTATGCTTGAATTTTGACTTTTTTATTTTAACGCACATTAGTCATGATTTATTTCATTGCTTACTTAAAGATTAAAAATTAGTTGATACTGGATTTTTAGATGTCCTTAAAATTTTACTAAATTATTACGAACAGTTTGGTCACATCAATAAAGTAATGAGGGTTTTTTTCTATTTCATTTACAAACATTGAAATTTCTAACGAATAATAGTAATCCTTTCTCAAAATAAAATATTGTTAAGTCTATATCTGTCTATCAAAATTCTTACTGATCGCCTTGTGTACATGAGAAAAACTATTTTTAGGGACCTTTAATAAGGCAATAGAACCCAAAACGATATTTTTTAGAACTTTTGTTGGCCTGTACGTTTTTTAACACTAATCTCAGAAACGGCTTATCCGATATCATTATAGTTTTCACTAATTTAATGAAGGAAGCATCCCTTAATAACCCCTTTGTTTCATGACAATCAGCCCGTAATAAAAAATTATAAATTAATGTATTTGTAATTCATAGAACGCGAAATGCCAATCCTCAAACAATCATTGCAGATGCCACTTTTTTGCGTAAGGCGTAGTTTTTCTGAAGCGAAGCGAGGTCGGTTTGCTAGCTCATTACTGTAGTATCTGCCACACCTTCAAATGTAATTTCTAGATTCGAGTATCCTAGTTTTTAACTTCTTTTGTCAGTTTAATCAACAATTTAATTTATTTATTTCATTATCAGAAAAATAGTTTTTACTCTTCATTTATGACTAAAG
>DWPT01003813.1:0-13933 GCA_018251895.1 Agathymus mariae mariae
CCATGGGCGACGGTGATCACTTACCATCAGGTGGCTCGTCTGCTCGTTTGTCGGCTATTAAGATATAAAAAAAAAAGATAGATTTATATCATACATTTAAATATCATACGAAAATATGTATTAATATATTGTTTTTAATTCGGAAACAAATTAATATTCGACGTATGCGGCTGGCGAGCGATATTACAAAATATTCCTTTAAGAATTACTCTGCTGTTACTCCGGTCTGCTGCTGCTCGGTTGACTGAAGTCGACGAATCACATTCTGACGCGAAAGGTATTTGCGCTACTCGCTTACGCCATTCTTCATAATAATTGTTCTCACTCGCGACAGCTCTGTCTTTTTCGTGTGTTATCGTACTTTCTTTTTTCACTGCTTCATTGTTAGTATTATATCGCTACCCTTCGTCCCATCTTACAGCAGAAGCTATATACATACGTATATCTGGAGTTTGATATAAAATAATGTACGTTTTGAATGAATTTGAGAAAAGCAGGATGGTTTCTGAAGATGTCAGGCACACGGCTAGTACATGTTACGTATTTTATGTAAAATATTAAATGTTTTTATATGCCCCACAATTAAACACACTATTTAATTGAAACTATCAAAGTTGCAAATTGATATGGTTTTGGTATGTTATTTTTGTTTATACCTACTTTATTCCTATAATATGATAATACTTTATAGTATAGCAGAATATAGAATAACTATTTACAGTTATACTGTGGAATAGAGTTACACCAAACAATAATCTTAAGTCGTAAAAATGTTTAGTGTGTCCACATAGTAGATAGTAGAGATCGAAAATGGAAGTCGGAATTGAAAACGATCAGCGGTTCGCGTGCAGGGGACAAGCGTGCAGCCAACATACATTACAAAACTGAATTTGTGAAGGTATTTAGCAATTTATTTTTATCGGAAGCTTTTACGTTAGCTTTTTAACTAAATATAGCGGTTGCGAATAGTTATCGAGCGATCGATACAGAGACAAGAATAACGGACTCATTGGAATCTTTAATCGGAAGTGCATTGCACTCGGCGTTCGTGAACATTTGTGACCCAGCTCAAGAACCGTTGTCATGTTCATTAGAAGTCGGTAGCTGGTTTAATCCTTGTACAGTTAATGTGTAGAAGTTATAGTACATAGCCGTACCTACTCGCAAGGATAGCTAGTACTTATCTGTACAATATGAAGTAATATGATAATTATGAAATTATGCTAATTTTGTTTTATCATTTATTAATGTATAGAGGTAATGATATTCTTATTCCGCCGATAACATCATGACATTATCACAAATATGTACAAATATGAACGTGTGTGTTCTGTAATTAAGAGTAGGAAAAAAATCTCCAGGTAGGGATGTTAAAGTGATGACGTAGTTTGATTTTCATAAAGTGTTCGTAACAACCAACTTCGAACAAAAATTATTTCAAATATTAGGTCAATTTCAATATACCGTTGTAAATATCTATGAGTTTTTATACCTATACATTTTATTTAATTATCATATAATAGTTTATCTAAGAAATTAGTAATAACATTTTACAAAATTTCTTCTTCAGTTTTCTAAATATCATATTTTAAATATCATATTTACAAAGCACATTCACATTCACGTAAAATAAATAAAAATAGCCATCGCACACGGAAGAGGTCGAGAATTATTAGGGTTGATGTCATGAACGAGAATAATATCAAACTAAGGTCTTCGTTGTAACGACAAGATTGTTATATGTTCGCTATCATCACCAACGCTGGTACCATGAGATTGTACAAAGTGGACGGCAAACAAATGTACGACAAACAGATAACATATGTAAACCTAAGTACTACAAAACACCCAACTAATTATCCAGGGTATATTTCTAACACAACTGCACTGTAATGATAACATAAGCGCTTTTGAGCTCATTTCCGCCGTTGTTCCACCCATTAGACGGCAGTGACATTTCCGGATTTTCCACCCTGACAGCGTGCGGAAATTGTACATTGTGAATAAAACTATCTAACTACGAGTAACAGCGCTATATGGATATTAAATTATGCGTCACGGAGAAATTTGTTGAATGTTATACTAGCTTTATTTAAGCTGTGTGTGGTGAGTGATGGCGTAAAGCTACAATTAAAAGCCGATATCTAGCAGATATATTTAATTATCACTTTTGTGTGTGTGCTTCAAATTTTAACAATACTTTTTAAATCTTAGTCAAATTAGGTAGCTTTTATGACACAGTATATGGTGCTTTAACATTTATCAGTTTATGAAAAAAAATTGGAACAAAATACACATACAATTCAATTTCTAATTATAATATTTTAAAGAACGAAAACTGCTTGAATGAAATTTTAGAAAATTGTTTTTATTAACCAAATTGGTAAAATCTTACGTACTATTGAAATATATAACCTAAAGTTTCTATTATGTTCAATTAATGGACAAGCAGTCCCTCGTTGTACGAAATGTACTGAGAAGAGTAATTGCGTAAATTAAATACAAATACAAATATTCTTTAACTTGCCGTCGATTCGCAGTAATTATAGATTAGGTTAAAATTATTCTGGAACACAGATTAATGTTAATAGGTTTTTACGATAAGTCTAAAGTTGATACGTGAATTACCTTTTGGATGTTCTATGTGGCGCGTTGAAGCACAGCTTATAGGTAAAGTATATTACGATTTAGATAAGTATATTAATGACACGGTTGCCTGGAAATAACAATGCCGAAACCAGTTCCGCGTAGGTTGAAACTTTCTTTGTAATTGCCATGTGTTGTTTTAAAAGATATACTGAGGAGTCTCTTTCACCACTTCTTCTCTTCGGTGTTAAGTATCTTTTCGAAACGGTAGTAGAAGAAAAAAATGACGTGCATAAGTGTATTTATAGATTACCTATATGATTAAATGATTTTCAATTTGAATGTATTTAGTTTATATTTCGGTGCTGCCAACCAAAAAATATTAGCATTTTTTACTTCAAAGGTTTACATAAAATTATGTCCAAGACTGACGAATGGCCTAGAAGACCATATAAATTGTGCAAGTTTATCAATATTTAATGAATATAGTGCTAAATTTGTCGCATAAAACTTCCCTTGATGCTTTTCTTCCAAGGTCTTAATTAAAAAGTATTAAAAATGTTAAAATTATTTGGTTCACTGCCGACCGTGTGAAGTGGGTTGAGAATTTTCCAGAGTGATTATTCCTGAAGACCCTTCATATCAATTAAACATCCGACTATGAAGAGCCCTCATCAGAGCATACATATATTATTTTTCGTGTTGTGTCCGTCCGTTGGCGGTTGTGTACATAATGAATTCAGATTCAAAACACGGTAGTGTTTACCATGTGGCAACCCTGTTTCAACAAAGACTTTTGGAAAATTCGCTGATGTTTGCACAATAGGATATCTTTCATTTTTGTTTTCTGTTTCTAAAGTGTACGGTTTATTGTCTGCTCTCAGAATGAGAACGTTATTAGAAATTTGTTATTTAACTCTTAACTAAATAGATAGAGAAGGTGTCGGATATAAATCATTGTATTACTTAAAAAATCCCGTCTACACTACGCTGAGTGGTGCCGAGATAAACAGCTTATCGAAGTAGGTCAATCGCTACTAATGCATGCTTGATTGATGCCTCAGTCCCACGGCGGCGCTTGTATCCGTCGTTTGACTGAAATCCATACCGCGATAAAACTCAAACTTGACATAAGTTTTGCTCAAATATCCATATAAAAACGTGCTGTTGAAATAACACATAATTACGCTTTTAAACATATCTACATATTCAAATGGGAAAGCAATCTCAGTATAATGACATTTCGGAAAAAATGGTTCATACTAAAATTTGAGTAGCAATTAATGTGTTAGTAATAATAGCTTTATGAGCTAGGCAGGCGTTGTTCTGCAATAAGTATAAATGATAATTTGGATTTTGTTTATATACTGAGGTATAAGAATGGTAGGAAGTGAAGAAGAAAAAGTTCCAGAAAAAATCTATGAAAAGAGCATTACAATTCTTTAATTACGTAGATTACAATTCTTTATTGTGACTTAAACAATTACTCATTTTACTTCGAGGACCCTGCTGAACAATGAAAGAGGCAATGGCACCAGCTCGCGCGTCTTAAGTGGCTGGGTTTGTACCACCCATACAACGTACAACCAACGGTAAAATGTTTTAACTTTGCCATCGGGAAATAAACCCTTCCCTTCCGGAAACTACCGTCCAAGAAAAAATACTTGTAACATATTCGAACCTCGACCGCCGAGGATTACAATCCACTAGGCCATCTGCTAATTTAGCTAGTAAAGTGGGTCAATCGCGTCTTGTGCACGCTCGCTCGATCTCTGCTAAATGATATAACAACGTGGACCCTAATCTATCGGAAAATGCGATTAGGGTAAATGTAATCGTAAGTTACACTCGTACTAATATCTTAGTACAACGGAATTAAAATTTAATTGAAGTAAAATGTACGAGTAATTTTTGCGAAACCTGCACTCATACGACCTTTTGTAATGCCTATTAATTTTTCTTTTTTTTTTATACGTAAATAAAACACGAAACAAATTAACGAAACGGTTGGATTTTGAAAAAGTTTTTTCATTCCAACCTCTTACTTTATGTCTGGTTCCTAATGTGATCGTATAGTGCACCACCGTTAAAGGATCAGCTGATATTTATGTCATACATTTAGTATGACGTCACTCCTCACTATTTTCTTCTCGTCAAACCCTGTTATTTGATTAAAGGGGTTGTAAAGAAAAGCGTATCTTGAAGCGGTGATCATTTTATCCATACGGCACTTGTACAAGTAATGGCCATTTACAAATAACAATAACTGCACAACAATTTTGTAAATTAAATTAAAAATAGGTTTTACTAAAAAAATATTGACTGCACAATTTAATTAACTTAAGCTTCTGACATTTACAGAAGTTTACATGTAAATTAAATGGCTTTAAGTACGCATTACACAATATGTTGCAGTATTTACTTCTGTGAGGGAATTTCTGAGGAAATTTGAATGCAAATTCGTACTACATGTTATGCTATGACGGTTCTACCCATTCTTTTGTACGCGGTGCACCCTGTTGGACAACGGATAAAGTTATGGAGAACGGTCTCTATGTTTGGAGGTTTTTTACCTGCGAGCCTAGCTACCACCCGCCTAGTATCGAGCATGAATTATATGCTTTGGTTGCAAAATCGGAGAATCACTATCGACGGGTCCACACGCTTCCATTGTGGCCGGTGACGACCAGTGATGAGCTTCGTATTACGGACGAGTGGCCAAAATTTTAGTTTTATCGATTTTAGGAAAAAATATTTAAATTGACATAAGTTCGCAACAGTTATATAAAAACTCGAAAACAGAAATAATACAGCGTATAAAATCGTAAATATCCAGCCATATTTTACGATTCAAAGAGAATTCGCGCTTCACTTTCGTGAAAGCTCTTCAGAAATACGGTTATATTGAACAGGGGATCATGGACACTTCGTGGTAAGATCGTGTGTTCATTGAAATAAGAATCATGGTGAAAAGCAATAAGGTTCTATTTAAAATACTGACGTCGTTAAGTACAATCCCTTTCGCATACAAAGGGTTCAATACATACAGATTAAAACGGGCCCGTTCAGTATGTCTTATATAATGTTGAGGGAATTTATTAGTTCTCAGTCGAAGATTTGAATTTTATATTCAGACCCAATATTCTACCGAGCCACGGTTCGTTGGAGGTACATATTGCATTACTTACAGATGCTTTAGAACTTTTCAAACGGTCGGAAGGTTGCTCACAGACGAGGTAGCCTTTTTATCGTGATATATTTGATTTTGCCCTTGCAATTTATTTTAAACTTTGTTAGTCATTTGTAACGTAAATTTCGCTGTGTTATTTAATTATAATGTGAAATAAATTTATTAGTTTTTAATAAAGATAAAAAATATGCTTATTTAGAAAATACGAACGATAGGGAAAATGAGGTACACGTGTAGCTTGACTAACCCATATTTAAAAATTTATAAAGTGTGGCTTGTCGTTTTCTAAGGTTAAATTCTAAGGTCCAAACGCTGTCATAGATGTTCCCAATAGAATATTGGGATATCCATGCACTGTTTTTTAGACTAGATTGGGTAGAACAAATCTTGGTCACTCTTCTCCGGTATTCCGCGTTTCTTGTCTTTATAATGATTCTATAAAAAAATCCAGACCGTGACATCCACTCTAACAACGTCTTCTACTTTACAGTCAAGATTAAAAAGTTGACGTATCCTCATTAATTACAATATATACACAAACGCATTGCAAATGTTATTATTATTACTATCTTTTGTCTTTTCATTTTAATATTTGTTCCGAGATATTATATATTATATAAATATGAAACAATGGATGATGGATGGATATACCTATATTGCGCCGTGATGGCCAATGGTGAGTGGGGATGGGGGAAATATTATTGCAAAAAAATTAAATCTCCAAGATATATCTCTTAAAGTCCATAGGGTGGCTACCTCTTGTCTCCACCCAAAGATTTTGGTGGGCTTTTATTAAGTAAAGAGCACTATTAAGTCTCGCAGCAAGTTTTTCCTCTGAGTTGCTGGTGAAAAAAGATTTCACAGTTGATTTTATAAGATTGATTGCGATCCAAAGAGGTAAAGAACCTTGGAACACAAATACTACGAAAATTGAATGGCAGAGAAGAAAGCGACTTCGAACTACAGGAACCTGTTGCAAATTTTCTTTCTTTAGTAAAAGGATATACGAGCAGGAGATGTTGGTCTGGATCCAACTCATTTTATGGATCTTGATCTTTCCCTTACTATAGAATTCTCTTGAGCGTATGAGATAAAATCTTACACACTCACACTTTATAAATACTTGTGCTGCGGGTGACATAGACACACAAATTAGTCAGCAAAACAGTCACGTCTTTAGAACTTCGTCAGATAACAGTCTCGATGGGAATCCACCTCATAAGTAAGATGAGTAAAATAAGACAATAGAAATAACAACGATCGGATAATAAACAATCATCTGCCTCAATGGAAATTGAAACAATGACCTCTCGCTTGGCATGCATGGCCGCTACCGACTGGGCAACGCAACATGGTTAATTCATGTCGAATGCCAGTCCTTGCTTGTTCACGTTAAGCAAGATTTTTGTTACAACCCAAGCTCCAAGGCCCACTAGCGGTCGGTGAAACTTGCAGCGTAATTAATTACTCTAGTTATTACTAGTTTATAAAAGCTTTGGTACCGTTCCAACATCCGACTATGTTACGTAACGAGCCATGTTGCCATTACGCGGCGGCGGCGTTGTGATTTGAATAGTTATTAACAATCTGTTACTATCTCATCAATGGACAGAGATCCAGTCTATTTTTATATATAGAGTAGGAAAATGAGTAGATGGGTCACTTGATGGTAAAAAGAAGACGTCAGCGACGCGTTGTTGGCCAACATTTATAGTCGGTGCTAAGCCAGCAGCAACAATACTTAGCTATTTAAACACCGTAATTAATAACGGAACATCGTACTTATAAGTAGTGCAATTTAGCGGGATTGAATCTAACGTATCTTTTTTTTTTGTTTTCGAGGGAGAAACCTTCAAAATGTACCCGGTGCCGTGGGAGCGACGACGGGTTATGTGGGATTTTTACCGCACTGAAACCCCCTCGGTGACCTTCCTCAGAGCTAAGTTGAGGGCTCCTCTGAATACAGTGCCCCTTTCGAGTTCTGCCCGGGAGGGACAACACGTCTCGTCCCGCACAATGCGACCTTATCGACAGTTCGAGCTCCCACTCTCGCGCCCGCAACCCCGGAGGTCCCCTTTTACTCGCCTCATATGACATACAGGAGTAACCGTAGCTCGTATTATGCTTCCAAGCTACAGGGACAGAACCAAACGTAGCTACCGACTGTTTATTTTGCTTGAGACCGACTTCAAATATTTCAAACATTTCAGTATGTAATGCATATTAATATTTTTTAGATTAAACTTTGTATTTTATTACTGTTTTGTAGTAATTTTTTTATATTGACTAGCTGGTCGACGTTGCTATTAAACATTCGATCATTGGCACATTCAGATGTTCTTCAGAGCCAACCTTTTCCATTAATGTAATGTTATTTTGTATTAAATATTATAATTATTTTAACTAACAGTTATCAAAACGTTGACATAATTACTTACTTGATTTCGGAAAATATATATATTAAAGCAATAATTTCCATAACCTTTAAAATTTGGCAAACTTGAACCTAATATATCTCATAGCTACGGTGTAGCGTTACGTATATGGCTAACGTAGGACGCTACGAGATATTAGCGCTACGCGGCGTAGCGAAGCGTAGATGTATGAAATCCAGTTTTGTTTTAGGCTCCATTGTTTTTGGTTTTCATTGTCAAATAAATGCGAGTCCACAGTATGACGTGAAAAAAGAATTTCTGCTACCATTTAACATTCGTTCACAATGTATGAAGGTTGAATTTTATGGTGTGGAAATAGCGAACGGGCAATGTAATTTATAGCATGTAGAAACTTTGTATGGTTCGCGTTTGCTCCTGCAAACGTTGTATGTTCAAATGTTATATCAGAACTGTTTTGTGGTCTAAAGCGTTTGTGTTAGCTACATTTTTAAAGGAGTCGTTTGGTTTCAGCCCTAATTATTATTTTAAACTAGCATACCACCCTCGTTTTAATTAAACTCTTAAATTAAACGATAAAACATTAACTATGGAACAATCTTACGGTTTTTTTAGGTGTCAACTTAGATTATAAATTTAGTAGGTCTCGCAGGTAAACTGAGTAGGTCTGTTTACGCTATTAAAAATATAAGACTGTTTACAAACGGAGAGACGGCTAGACTTATTTATTTTGTCTATTTTCATGGACTTATGGTATCCTAATGTAGGGTAAATCAGTTGACACTGATTTAATATTTGTCTTACGGAAAAAAATAATTAAAGACATGTACAGATTAAAGTTACGTAAGCGTTGAGGTGAAAAATAGGCGCACCCATTTACCGCAACCAGTCAATATATTTATAGTAATTTAGAAATTATTTGATAACAATTAAATATGTACACAATCAGGTAAGTGCACACAATCGTGAAACAAGACATAGGCATAATTTGTTTATGTCTTCATATCGCCTTCAAAAGGATCAGCGTTCTTTTGTGGGGCTTGGAGTTCGTTTTTACAATAAGGTTTCTATGTTGATGTGTAATTAACGTATTTAAATTTAATTGGAATTTTTTAACAACGCGTTAAAACACAACTTGTAGGTAAAGGATATTGTGTTATAGAACTAGATGACATATATTTATGACCAGGTCGCCTGGAAATAGTGTCAAAACCAGTTCCGAACAGTTTATGCTAAATTTATAATTGCCATGTTTTAATAGATATGCTGAGAAGTTTGTTTACGTCTTGATTTAGTGACGACTCTATAGTCTAAGCCATACTCATATATGGATGTAGGGATATTTCTATCTTTTGCTTACCATTCTCCTAATTGTAGAATTGTGAAAATTTTTAACGTGTTTCGATTGCAGTGTTGGAGAACCAGTTCAAAATCAGCTTTTATTTTTATAATGCCCCTGGTGCAACGGATGTCAATGGTACCATTTACCATCGAATGATCCTCTGACGCCTTCGGCTCGTTTTCGGTTGTTGATATAAATAAATACAGTGGCACATGTTACAATAAATAAGTGTTTCTATAACATAACACCTGTGGTAAGATAAAAGCCGCCATTTTCACAAGATAATAACAGGATATACTGAATCGACTTTAAAAATTCCCGTTATAATGAAGTCTATAGATTCTCTTAAATACAAAGCTATTTTTACCGAGCTGTTTGAGTAGAAGTAATGGGGCGTTGAAAAATTAGATCGGCAAGGAGTTTCACTTTGATCGTCAGACCATCGTTATTTTTCAGAATCGTGCAGCGTGGGTTGTCGAGGATACATCAGCTGTTTATGAGAAATAGGGACGAATAAACGTAGCGTTATTAATCGGCATATTCTACAGCTAAAGTACGCTCAGTAGTTTTGGAGATAATAGAAATAAGGAAGCTGGTAAATAGTTAGTTTTGTTTAATCCCTTAAATCTATGCACTTGCACGCATCACGTGATACATTGCTGTATATATTTTGTTCCCACGAAAGTTCATTGGACACGTTTATTTAAAATATCATATAAATAAATTATAAAATAATGTATATATCAATCAATATAAAATCATTTAACTATTAGTGTTACTCAACGGACCAAGTTACCGCTTTGTTGTGATTTGAATAAATAAATATTAACTAACTGTTTCTCTCCCAACAATGGTCTTGGATCTCAGCTTTCTGATGTATGGACAATTCGTTCCTGTGTAGCTAAGTTGGTAGTAGGGAAAAGAAAAGACAGGTCACTTTATTATACATAAAGTTTGTATATAAAATAAGTTTATTTTCGATAACAATCGTACTCGATGGTAAGTGGGGATGGAGTCTCAAATGTTGAACGTACTAACTTATATGTATGTATATATTTTAATATGTTAATACCCAGAAAACGAGCAGACGTCAGTAAGTTGTCACCAATGCGTCATCAGGGATGCCAGCGACGCGTTGCCAACCAAGTTGATAGCAGTGCACAAATTGTTGTTGTCTAAAGACATTTTATAAATAAAATTGCAACTAAAATAATGTTTGTCAACTTCACGATTGACTTTAGGAGAGCATAAGTTAGCAGGGCGCTTGCAGATCTTTACTTCAAGGTATTCTAGAAAATACTTGAAAATAGTGGGGCCTTTTGAAGTTGGACATAGGTTTTATTTCATTAGCACCTTTTCGACCGGTCCTGAGCATTGTGAATGCAATGGTTCAGTAAAATTATGGTGTAAGATAGTTGCTAGAATTCTGTTGTAAACAATAAATTATTTTACGGCACCAAGTTTTATGATGAAAATATTTCCTGTTCTTGTACTATGAATTAAAACTTTCAGTTTAAATTTTAATATCAGCATAGCTGAGTGTACGATTTTAAAGTGTGCTCTTTAATCAACTTATTAACAAATTTTATAATTATGATTCGAGATTATTCACATGTAAATATATTACAGAAAAAAAAATACTGGAGGAGCTACTTATCAATAATAAATAAGTAACGGACCATCTCATTTTTCTCTACATAACTACTAGAAATCGGAACATTTCATTCCTTTATACTCATACATTGAGTACACCTTTGTCCCTTTGTTACCTCAGAATATAATCAATGAATGATTGGCTGTGGCAGCTAAACAATACACAGTCCCCACAGGCATGCCAATCAGCTCGCCATTCACAGAGACAGACGCTTTCCGGATAATTCCGGTTTCAGCCGGCTAACGCGGCTGTTCCGCTACACTTAGCTATAGCAAAGACAACAGGAGGACTACCTGATGGTAAGTGGTCACCATCGCCTATGGTCTTCTGTAACATCCAGGTCATAACCGATGCATAGCCGCCAAGAAGGACGCTGGACTTTAATTATTACTGGCTTTCTGATACAGCAATTTAAACGTTTAAAATAGTCCAAGGTTAGTTTTAGAAGACAGATGGTAAAGTAAAATATTTATTACAGCACTAAGCGAACATTGAGCCCCTAGGTTACGGACACTGGATAACGATGTGATGCAACATGGATGCAATGTCCAAAATAACTCAGAAACATGACTATGCATGTAATGTGTTGCTCGTTTGAATTGAATTGGAAACCTTAGTGTTTTCTTCTGCGAATATGTTTTGCTGGGGATACATGGACAGTAATTAGATTCATTACTTGCCAAGTTTAAATAATAAATGTCAAAACGTTTGCTGCAACTCTAAACCACTCGATCCGTAGCAGCGTTCGAAGCACTTATTTACATTGAAGCGTTCATTTGTTCATATTACAAAAGTTCTTACACACACCGCGTAATTCCGGAATATTCCGGTTTATGTCTGTTTCTGAAATCCAATACAACGAGACGTTCCTTATCAACCGCAGGTATTTATAATTAATGCCAGAACTATGGATGGCGAATCGTTACCGCTCGGGAAGTCGGGGTTAAATAACGTTAAGTTGCCCTATTTATAACCTTATGAAATGGGTAGATAAATGTTAATTGGTAACCGTTGATATGAATAAATGATAATAAATACCTGGAACACTTTTTGTTATAATGCCGATGCTACATACCATTGCAAATTAGCTCTTGCCTTCGCTAAATGGACCAGGCTACGTTTCTACGTAATGTAGGTAATACCAACATAGAAAACAGAATGGAAAATTTAACAATTACGTTGCTAATCTTTTGTAATAATAAAAAAATTATGTAACAAACCGTATAAAGCTAATCTATAAACCTTTAGTTCTCTTGACATGTTGGGTGTAATATTTCTTGCTCATTAGAAAATATCACAGTCGAAGACAAAGGATATGTAAAGGATGTTGTCAACTAATTAAACTTCGAAGCCATTCGATTCACACACAAATATTGTACAGACCTTTTAATTAAAGTTTTGTTACGATTAATTTGTTCGCAATAAAATAATTCGTTTTACCGATCAAATAATTAGTGTTGTATACAATATTTTGAGAACTCTGAGAAGTGCTTCTTACAATTTTCTAATAGTAACATCAATACAATAGACACAAGTTTTTGGATGTCTGTTTATTTGTTCATCGTAATATTCTCACTGATTCCAACTTCAGCAGTGAGATGATCAGTTCTCGCGTTGATAAATTTAACTATCCATGAATCTCCGTGAGCGGTACATAAGCGCTAGATCTCGGTAGTCGTAAGTAAAGACCCGAGCCCTACGGTGAGTCGTTAATGGCTTGCAGCCGTTCCTTTTAATATTAATGGAAATATTCGTTCATAAAATTGGGTCGCGTGTCGTGTTACGATGTCAAAAAGAGATCGATCGGCACAGCAAATGCGTGGGAGCGACCCGACATAGGGCCTTGTTTAATATTTAAGTGAACATTTGGTATTGTTATGAATATGTTGTGGTTAAGTAAAGACACTTTAAAAGTTTTCGTTTCGGGACATTTTTTGCCAACGTCCGACAGACAGATTTTAATTAGATAATTAAATAATATTTAGTAACAGTATGAAACAAAAAAAAGGTATTTTTACGAAGCCTACATTAAACCAAAGTAATATGTAAATAGCCTACATTAGACCAAAGTAATATGTAAATAGCCAAATGAGCAGACGGGCCGACCGACACCAAGAGATCGTCATTGTCTAAAATAAAATCAGTAACATTAAAGTCATCACGGAAACATTGCTAGGCAAGTTGAAAGCAGAAAATCTACTTATTACTGGCAATTGTTACCATGTCCTACAAGATCACATTCCAATCGGGCTTGCGATTATTACACAGAATAATATAAAAATAAATTGTTTTTCAAATTGAAGGCAGAATTTTCGTATAGATTAGTTCAACACGACGGATGAGGACATTATTTCTCGATTCGAGTTTTGAAGCACAGTGTGGAAAGGACGTCATGATAGTCCATTATCAAGCAATTTTAAACTACTTACACATTAAAAAATGATTCAAACGTAGTGACATTTCGTATAAGAATTTTACCTAAATATTACCGTTTTTAATATTGAGTAAAACACTCATATGGATTTGTTTCGTTCTGATATACGTCCTTTATTGAATCACGTAAATAATGTACCAAATTTACGTTTCCAGTGGATTCCGACAAAGTTGATTGAGCCAAACGAACAAACGCGTGTATATCGGTATCCTAATGTGGGGTAAATCAGCGGACATTGATTCAATATTTGTATTACAGAAAAGAGCTATCCGAGCTATACACAGACTAAAGTCACGTGAGTCATTAAGAGAAAATTTAAAGAAATAGGTGTACT
>DWPT01003814.1:0-13931 GCA_018251895.1 Agathymus mariae mariae
CTATCTCTTTTACTCCTTATGAGACCCGATTACACCTCTGAGCAATACCATATCGAAACCCTAATCTAAGTATTTACGATTCTTATTTCCTATCTTATCCTAGCCTATTATTCGTAAATCTTTGTTTATTATCAAATCAAATATAATACATGATTTATTCTTTCCTAATAACTATGGCCGTAGCTCGTCGTCCACAACACTTTGTATTGCGAGATAGAGAAAAATTTTTAGTAAATAGGATTAACTTTTATGGATGTAGAAAAATAAAGTTGTTATTACTTTTTGAGAACTACTTACGTAATATCATGACGTATTACTTCAGATTGAGTTTCAAATCGACTTATTTATAAAGTGAAGTTACATTTGGTAAATTATTATCAAATAATGTTTTTCTTTTTTTTTTACTTTTGCTGAAAAAGGACTTGTTTGTAATTACTCTTACAACATATAATACTTCTTCCTCTTTCTTATGCCAACCAATAGGGTTTACGATCCAATAATTTACTATAATATTGTGTAATATAGTAAATTATAATGAGATGGTCAATTCGTATAGTAATACTTTGTTACACAAAGAATCAATAATTAGAAACAAAATGAACAATAGAAAATATTGAAGATCCTACAGCAGAGCCGAAACATATAAAAAAGTTTATTCGCTGTCATTAGAAGTAGCTACCGTACTGACTAGTCAGGCCCGTAGTACGCTACCATCGAGCAAGACTATCGTTCTTATTGGGTGACTCTGAGTGACCTACAAGTCTAATGACATCCTGATATTATTAACTCACGTATTACTTGCGCTCATGACACAAGGATAGACGGAGAACCTTAGCCGACAAAATATTATAGTTCATAAGTACCATTGTCGAGGATAGTTACTCGTCCAATTAATCGGAATACTAATTTAAGTAAATATTAATCTGAAGCCTAGTACCGCCGTCAGTAGATTCTGGTATGAATCGAGGGCTCAAGACAATTAACGCATAATCTGGTGAACCGAAATTGCCTGTAGCGCTCTGTCCTTTGAACCCCGATACACGTATATTCGCAAAGATTTTGCTTGTCGTCGGACACTTTGCGACCGATTTAGGTTAAGTATGCCTTTTGCCGCATTGTTGTTCTTGCAAACATAATGGAAACACGGTACATTAAACAGCGGAATAAGGAATGACGGGCAGTTTCAATTTAGCAGAAAATTGAAATATTGTGATAGTTATTTAATTATCTGTACATATAATAATTGTAGAACGAACAATTACATAATATTCCAAAAAAAACTTAATCAACATGAATTATTTTATAACATAAAATGCAAATATCAATTACATCTATGTTACTAATAGACAATTCAATATATATGTGGTATATATATATTATTTTCAATTTTCACTCACAAGTATATTGAAAATGGAGAAAGCTTAGATGTCTAGGAGGATAAGTATTGCTTATCCACCAAATCAGATGACGTCAACAAAGCTTTTAGTGGATTTGCACAATGTAAACTTTGTATAAACTTTGATAAGTTCTTATAATTTGCGATGTTCTAAACAACTTAACCTGTTACTGACGCAGTAGTGAGTAAATCAAAATAGGCCGTGTATAACAACAACTTTACGTACAACAAGACATATATAACCTACTCCTATTTGTGATGAAAGGTACGTTAATTATGCAGATTGATTACTGAGCCGTTCCTAATCCAAAATCTTGTCAAACTTTAGTAACAACGCAAAACAATTATGACAATAATAATTTATTGACGACATACAGCACGTGTCTTTGGAATACGTTCCAAATAATTTTATATAATAAATAGACACCACCCATTACTACTCTAGGAGTACAAATGGAAAGGATCACAACTTACATATCGTACAACAAAACATGCAAAGCTTTTCTGTTAGACTTGGAATTAAATTTATTATTAAATGAAATGAATATTAACATCCTTTGACTGTGAGCACATTTTTAATCAATTTAATTTGAAGCTGGTGATACAAACAACCTATTTAACTTTAGACTTATCGTTACCTAATCATGCGTTGGTAAAATGTTTGAAAAAAATATTTACAATGAGCTATCGTTACGTTTTGCCGACATATCAAATTATTTTATTATTATTTAATTAGGTTTTTAGAGAGGAAAAATACTTAATAAAGGAGCGGTTTCAAGAAGTAGCTATCAAAGGAAAAGAGTCAGCAGGATAACACATTATCATGAGAGTGCCCAAGCAAGGGTCAATATAAGAACCGGTGCTATTTTTAATATCATATCAATGATCTTTCTTCTGTCACTAGAGACTTGTGCGAAACTAAATATTTCCCAAGCATTAATTTAAATTCATTAAAAATATCCTTAACAGCTCAGAGTTTATGTTGAAACTAGTAATATGCCATAGGTAACTCGTGCGTTCGCTTAGTTAATCGAGACGCTGGGACAAACGCTACGCTCGCTCCACTGATGATATGATTCGTAAGCCCATCCGTCCATTTACGAAATACAAGTGAAATGTGCTTTTGACAGTAGGGTACTCATCATAAACTATTTAAGATTTAACTACTCTGGAAACTAGTAATCATTATGTAGTTGAATATTAGCATAACAAATGTTTGTGTGAATATCAATCACCTTAACTGATGAAGTTCTTAGTAACTCTTACACTAACAGTTGCAATTAATTTTAATTATTTCAATAAACACCAACAACTACAAACGTCATTGGTTTCGAGAGTTAAATCCTCGCTATTGCTACAGACAGATGGGTCAACACTACAGCGTGTGTATCAAAAACAAAACTCTTTGGATGAATTTAGTATTCGTGAAATACACTTCGTATAAGTATTTTGACAACACTTTGTAATAAGTCCTTGTAGCATCTACATATGTCTTGTCTAAAATAATAGGGCTCCCTAAATAAAACTTCACATATAAAAGATCACTAACATCCATGAAATATATGATTTTTCTAGTAAAAGTTAGTAGATTAAGTTTTTAAATTTAAGCAAATCTTTTTCGTGGTCTATATTTTGAACCTCAACTTTCGAGTTTTGATTTTCGGTCCGTGAACTATTCCCGTTGTACCTCAGCATAGTGAAATCTCCTTCACAGTTCTATGAGTACAGTAATATAACAGAGATTTTCAAAGTTACATGCAAATATTTAACGTAGACCTTCATGTCTGGCGGATTTCTCGTTTCAAATTGATCACGAACATTAATCACCTAACATTGGCAAGCATATCTAACGCATAGCATTAATTTATTACCTGGCGACCGCATACGGTACACCCGCAATCACATTGCCACTCCAGGCAACGTTCAATCAAACAGTGTCTATTAAACCAATAAGTCAATGAGATGTGGTATTATGAAATGTTGTATTGAAGATTCGGAACTGGTAAGAATCGAGCAGTGAATGTAATTCAAAAACTTGAGTGAACTAGGTTAAATTGTACACTAATGTAATATATACGAATATGTAAAGCAATGTATAACTATACAATATGTATAGCTGGACAATTAGTGCGTTACCAAAAATCTATATTAACAGTTTTGTTTTGTAACTTTAAATCAGTTCAATAAATGGACTTGAATAATGTAGGCGAATGAGTATAAGATAAGACCATGTAATTAACGTTATCTTCAAAACACTTAAACATCCCTAACACAACGTGTATTTTACTTCGGTCGACCACTAACAAATGACACGGGCCTCGGGACTATGAGCGCTTCAGAGAACAGGATTAGAATTGCATAATATTATTCCCACATTTGCACACGGAGTATTAGCACAGAGATATTTATATCTCACTGAACAGTTACCCACAGTTTGTTAGTGTATAAGCATAATACTCTCCTCCGCGTTGTCTTTGTCTTTGTTCTTATCCTGCCTACCAAAAGTGAAATAAGCGAGTGACTTAAAGTGCCGTTAATGCATTGCTATCACCGTGTTCTGCCTGTTGAAGCTCGCTTGGGAGGAGCTTCATTTCTCAGGGAAATAGAAACAGTTCCATACTAACCTCTCCTTCTCGTTATGCAAACTTCTAAATGGCAGAAGAGACAACGGCGTCAGATTCCTTTTGTTGGAGATTGCAGAGTTCTGTACCACCTAAATATCATTAGTACACATACACGGTGAAAAGGCTTATTAAATGCTTGGTTTGGTAATACCTTACTCTAGAATCAACTGTGAAGTGTGAACTGTTTTTAGGATTTCGATTGCAGAATCGAAGACAATTAAATTGGGTCCCGACTTCTGATGATCTTTGGTCTCACGTTACTCAAAGGGCGCAGGTAATCTTTTACTATGTTTGTCGGATTTAGATACAAAAGACGATCTGGGCACAATTGGCCTGGGAATACAAAATTCATTACAATGGTAAATCACAGTGTATTTTAACACTTCAGAGTTATCAATTAATTGTGTTGTGTCTATTATTCACAGTACTGTACTTTTATTTTAACTTCACATCACTAACTTGTCTTTTTGCTTTTGTCATCATTAAAACCTATAATCATCCAACTATTGGACACAGATTTCTTTATAATCAATGGGTGTATAGCTAAAGATGAATATAGGCAGAAACTTTGTTATGTGTAATGAAGTGATACTCGAGCTTCCTTTCGAGATATAATTTGTTAAAAAAAAAAGGTATAAATATACTTAGGTATTGACCGTGTGCACAAGAAATCCTTTTAAAAATGCAAAATTGACATTAATAACATAACGGACAAAATAATTATATGAATGAAAGAGTTTGAACTTAAACGCTTTACTGGACACGTTCAATACAGGTACAAAATTACACCACAAGAGAGTTTCTGATTGGATATTTCCTGTATCTCAAGCGACATATTTATATCAATGTATTTCGTCGTATTCTTCTTGTACCGCGGTTTCGTAAATTTATACATCTGCCACTTTATAATTTACTGTGCAACTTTTCGGCTCGCCCGTCGTGCAACTTTGCGGCGGCAGACACAAGTGCGCGAGATTTATTGTAATTAAATGTTTCGCTAGTTTTTGTGTTCATTTCAACATACATGCATACCGAGATTTTAATCCGAGAACAAAGATAATGCATGAATTATACTTTTGCGTACTTGGTAACGAAATGCTGAATTCATTTTCCGAAACGAATGTTCATGTTTAACTGGGAAATTAAAATAAATCCGTAACGTATGTCACCTAGGTCATTGTGTAATTTGTCATTTTCAGATAGCGTAAACTTTGTGTAGTAAAAACTGACTTTATTCAAAACTACACGGCTGGGATTAAAATTTTTAAATTAGCCTAATGGCTAATGGCCTTGGGAGTTGAATATTAAAACATACGCACTATTCACATGAGAGTCCATTTGTAACTCTTCTCGTTCGATACTGTCGAGGTAACTTTAGAGGGTGGTTGTGGTTATTCTTTTAGATAATACGTTATTTTCTTAAACAAGTAGTATCTTTTGACGTTTCTCCCACGATAAACAACACAATATTTAGCACACACAGCATAATTGGCCTAACAAGTTAAACGATTTCCATTGTCAGGTCTGATTCGCATATCGAATATTTTACGTACGAAGTTTTAGAAGCATTAATATTATAAATATTATGAAAATAGACGATTTAATGTTTTTTTTAAATTCGGACGTTGGTTAGAGATTGTGCTTTAATCTGCTCTTAAAATAAATAACAAGTAACTATTTTTACACAAAAAAAGACTTCAATTTGAAAAAGGTTATTACCCATCGGGTGAAAAAACCTTTTCAATTTTAAGTGGGTCCAAACGAAAAGTATACCCTCTCAAACGACAAAGGACTTCAAATCGGTTAGTTAATAAATGCCGGAGTTCTGAGGTAACCATAGAAACATAAAAACATAGTTTGTACACATAGAACAAACAATTTACAAAATAAAAAACGAATTGAGAAAGAGAACGTACTCAATGTTTGAAGTCAGTTAAAAGATAAATCATTGGCAGTCTTGGCATGTGTTTCATTTTTCATAATTTGTTGTTCGGTTTACCGATTGTAAGTTTTTAGTATTACATTGCTATTATTATGAAAATTTACATCCCTGAACTGATTAAAGCCCAGTATATACGTTGTGTTTTGCCTCGACTATTGTTTTAATTTGTACATGAATGATATAATATGAGAAAACTTATAATTAGAGGTCTTTATTAACGCAATAGAACCCAAAACAATAGCTGTTACAATATTTTTCTGTTTGTCTGTGTGTTTGCGTACGCTAATCTCGGGGACGGCTTAACCGATTGCGTTATGGTTTTCACTAAAATATTGCAGTAAGCATCACTTCATTTCATCAGTTCATAAATAAAATGGTTATAAATTAGTATAATATATTTATTTCTAATTCACAGAACGAAAAAAATCCAATTTTAAACCAATGCTACTTCTCAGCGTAAGGCGTAGTTTATCTAATGCGAAGCGATGGCAGTTTGTTAGTTAATACTATGCTTAAAAATATATATATATATTATTTATTACAGTAATATTTCATAATCTAAAAGGTACTATTAGCTCGTTGCGTTGCGTGTGTGAGTGCGCCTGTATCCTTTACATGTACACGTTACTAACCCTTGTCAACGAGTTATGCTTTCGGACTTTTATTGACGACTGTACTAATAAATCACGTATTAAATTTGGAATTTTATACATAAGATTAAAATCTTTATTCCATAGTGAGTATGATACTAGTAACTAGAAATTACAATCACAAAGTATTTTTATTTACATATAGAGGATTTTTTTCGAAGTTTTTTCTTCTTTTATATGTTTTTGTATGGATAGTAGATGCAAGATAATGCTTATTATAAAATTACCTGTATTAAACAAATGATTTAGAGTTTGAACTTTAGCCAAGCTTTTAACACGCGCGTGGAATGGTTAACCTTGCTCTGCTGGCCGCTTTCATGTTACTGTAATATTTATATATTTGAGCATAAAATTTTTAAATGTGCACAGCCTGTGAAATATTTACGTTAAATTCACGCCCGTTTCAAACCGTGTTTATGGTCTGAAATAGTTATCTAGGCTAAGCGAGTCCTGTGGCCGACAGCCGTGAAAAATACACATTTCTTGGCAAAAGTTAATGTAAGAACCTCAGTTGGAAACGGTGCGTTTCTCAAAACTTGAAAATACGGCCTGAAATTATTGGAAATCGAGATCGGTCAGCAACTCGCATGTCATGTGAACTGTAGTTGATGTTATTAAGTGGTTCCAGTCTCGGGGTAGGAAATATAAGGTGTCTCTTCAATATCTTTATATAATGATATGATAAAGGCAGCAGTTCCTTTCAACATTGCTTCGAAGCCATATTCCACTGCTCGTGCTGTTGAACATCGGACAAGGCAACGTTCAAACATTTCTTCTAATGAAGGTCGGCTCTATATCCTCAGCTTAATTTAGACAACAGGTAAGGGTTGTCGTGAGGTTTTTTTAACATAATAGCTTTCCATTATTTTTTTTTAATAATAACCGACGAAAAGTTTTTAACATGTTTTGTGTGCTTTTTTTGTAAATAGCCGACAAACGAGAAGAGCTACGTGGTGGTAAGTGATCGCACAAAACAAAAAAACGTCGTGCCATCCCTCTCTGGTGATCATCGTTCTGGTGCACTCATGTACAGGGCTACCAACCGCAGATTGCATTTACTTAGTCCAACGCAAGGTTGACTGCCCGCACCATCTTACCTTGTAGATTGTCTGGCACAACAAGACGCTCTATAGACATATATTTATGTTAAAGATGACAGACGATACTTGATGCCCAGTTCAATGAGTATTTAGGTATTTGTTCTGAGTTTGGTTCGCAGTATTCCGGAATCCCTCTCCAACACCATACTTCTAGAGCATACATTTTTTTTTCTTTTCCATTTAGCTAAGTATCCGCATATTTGAAGCAACAACAAAACTAGTCATAATTAATTTCTTATATGCACGGAGAAAGTTACGTGTTCCTTGACCAAACTTTGAGGAAAACCAAAAACGATTCTGAAGATACACATGTACTTTAGTTAATAGTGATCTTTGTTTGTATTTGCCTGCCTATTTTTGGCCGTAAGGGGGCGGCCTACAATACTGCCCCCGAACCCACGCTGGCAGAACAGGGTGTTGTAAGAGACCACAGCTGCCAGCCTGCTTCGTGGTAGGGCTTTGCGTAAAGATTATATTATCAATTGAGAGCCAGTACCTTCTTACTTACCTTCTTCTCATTTCCTGGCTGACAACGCATCAGTGATACCTTTGGTCTTACTGATGTCCATGTGCGACGATGACCACTTATCAGGTGGCTCCTCTGCTCGTTTGTTGGCCATTACCATTAAAAAAAATCGAAAGCACGAAACCTTCGATATACCGGCAAGTATACGTTGATACCTGTAGTATACCTGACCTTAGCAGATATTTATGTAACAGGTTAATATTTCTTTTAGGGTCTTAATTGTGTGTGGTGACTTGATTGTGAATATCCATGATATAGGTATTTAATTCTTTATATCATCTAATAATTTTCCGTCACCGAGTGAGTGTTGATTTTTAATACACAATGCATGTAACAACGAAATACGAAACAATATTATAATGCGGGAAACTGTTCTTGAAACCATTCTATTATAGCACATATCTTTATTCATGTGTCTTATTTGCAAGTCCTAAAATACATACGGATCTGACCGCAGACAACATAAACAAAGTGGACAGAGTGTATCGACTGGATCAATAACAAAGTTACGTTTAAAGCGCGTAGAAAAAAACCCTGTACATAGGGTTCATTTACTCGAATTACACTGTTTCGCAGCCTTTGTCTTCAGGTATTCGGTACGTAAACGATTTACTAAAACTTTATCTAGTCTTAAGTGGCTATATATTGGCAAAAATCAACGGAATTTTTGCAATCTGTTAAAAACGTAAATTCTCTCCCTATTTGGAGGAGAAGTGAATACAGAAAAGTGAAAGTTAGAGCTATTGGATGCGCCTGGCCTTTTCAACTAAAAACCAATTAAAATAAATAATTTATCATTTGAAACAATTAAATCATGGCCCTTTAATTGTCTACTGCCACAGGTCTCTCCTCGATTATGCTCCACTACGGATTGGGGGATGGTGAGTAGCCAAACTATATTGTTGGAAGTCTTTATGCCTCACGTGGCCTACATGCGTACGTGCCTGACATGGCTTAACGATTGCTATCTAAAGATTATCATCCCAAAGGTCTCACGGCTTATCGTGTATATCTAATGGGTACTAGTAAAACAAATGTTCACTCTTATCACCGGTCACAGCAAGAGCAGTACTTCAAGAAAATGCCCTCACATAATTAAGTATGGGTCGAAATTGGATTGTATCCAGTAGAATGCAGTTCTAATGCGGTATCAAGTCAGTTTTGCGGCGGGAAGATTGGAATTAACTCGCTTGAAATATAAACCTTAACTAGTCGCAATGTTAATGAGAATCTATACGTATTAGATTTTGTAAGTGCATTGATCTCGAATGAATGACTGAACCGTGTTGTGGATCGATTTCGAAAAGGTGCATTAACATTCAGATGTGTAGATTGTAAAATATATAAACAGTTTAATTCTTCCTATTGATTAGTTATCACGTTGTTAAGCGCACTACATCATCATTTCCCAGTCCTTATCCCAATCACTTGGGGTCGGCACAGTGTGTCCTTTTCTTACATACATCTCTATTTATCATCATTTCAATACATACATCTTTAATCTTTATATGGTCTTCCACACAGTCCCTCCACCGTTTCTTCAGTCTTCCCCTTCCCTTATATCCACCCACATCCATTCTCAGCATACATATCTACTAATAAAATATTAAAGCATTTTATTCATATTATTGAACACGGACTGCTGGATCGAGGCCAGTTAAGTGTATTTCCTAATGCGGCAAGATGAAGACAGATGCGGCTCGCAGAGAAAATAACGATTAACTTGCTTAAGCTGTGAACGTCTTGGCTCGACTATAGGTAAAAAGGGAGATAACCAGCGAGGGGGGGGGAGGGGGTAATGAACGAAGATGGCTGTCGAGAAATATAAAGAAAATGAGATTGTTAATCAATAATTCGAATGATACAAGCTCGGGCTAGAACCAAACTTCATATTGTTAATGTCGCAATCGGAAACGATCAATCAGATTATTTGATTGTAAGTGGTAAAGGCCATCTATGCGCCAGGGGTCTCACCTATCCGGTACCGTAATGAAGGTATAGGTTAAACCCGCTTATCATGTCACTCTTCAGCAGTGCAACTTTAACACGTAACACATACTTCAAAATTGATTTAGAAGAAAGGCGATAACTAGCCAAAATGGTAAAGAGATCAATCACCACAATAATATTATTGGTATTATTGAACTAAGCTAAATGGTATAGTACCCAGCGCTGTTTGCTTTATCAGTTGTTCCGCAGAACGCATCATGAGCAAGGGAGGTAGGCTTGACTCAAGTAATGAGTATCTTTATTGCACGTGTAATATATAAGTTACCAATAATTTGCCGAACTAAAAATCTAATTTAAGAGGACCAAGTAAATATTTACTTTACTTGGTTATACAAACAAAATCTTTTAACCATACTGGTATTATTTTATGATTACTCTTAAAATTTCATAAAATGCAATGTGGTATATTATTTTATTAATCCAGTCTATGCAGTTTTTCATTGTATTCCTCCTACCGTTATGTTCATGTATATGTAAATACAAATTTACTGAGAGAATAACGAGATTCTGTACTAAATAATTCTTGAACTTGAAACACTTTAATGACCTAACGATGTCTTCGGATGTCTAAGTAGACGCGGTTCTTAAAATACTTATTTTAATAGAGTGAAAGAACACGTTTTCTAGCAATTTATAGTAGCATTTTACAAAAGCGGCCTGATTGACCTGCCAGTCGAAAATGGAATGTGTGCCAGCCGGCTACATCGCGTATAGTTGGATTGGCATTGGCATAATAATGTACTCCTACATACGGACGGTACGATCGTATTGTTGTTGTGTTTGAACCATGATTGTAGTTCCCAATTAAGGCCTTACAAAAATTTAAAAAGTATATAACTTTGTTTAAGAATAAATCATAAACATAAAAATTACTTTTGTGCCTATGCACATAGATTAAAT
Organism: Agathymus mariae mariae; assembly: GCA_018251895.1. Taxonomy (NCBI): domain Eukaryota; kingdom Metazoa; phylum Arthropoda; class Insecta; order Lepidoptera; family Hesperiidae; genus Agathymus; species Agathymus mariae. The sequence continues at coordinate 11,149 of DWPT01003814.1, forward strand.
TATCTGTAATACTTTGCGAATACATATCTATGTTTGTTGTCACAGTTTAGAAGTCTATGTATTTTTTCTTCTTGATCCGGCTCGAAGGAACACACACAAACATGTAGAATAAAAATGCTTGTTTAACAATGGACTGTAATTTTTAATAACTTTTATACGCAGCAGTTACAATTTAGTTGCACTTTGAATGGCGGCCGGAACAACAAGAAAAAATACCCTAGACTTCTAGACTGTGACAACCAACATAGATATTCACAAAATATTACGGATAATTTAAATCTATGTGCATAGACGCAAAAGTAATTTTTATGTTTATCATTTATTCTTAAGCAACTTGTTTCCATGAAAGGAGTCTTCGACGTGAAATCGGCGAGCATTCTGGAGGTTTTTCACAATTCTCAGAGCTGTTTGGACCCAGCCAAATACATTATAAAGCTTTGGAGACAATATCTTTATGCCTGCTAATTCTGGGAGAAAATCTGTATGTAAAATTACGATAGTATGGATTGTAATTATGTTGATATAATGGATACACTCAATTAGCACTAAAATAAAAAATGTAATATAATATAGATTTTGTTACCGATCTGGGCTAATTTTAATTTGTTATTTCGCCTGTCTGGCTGTCTATTCAAGTGTCAGATGGAAATCACTGAACATATTTACATGTGAATTGTTATCTTTATATATTGGTATTATGCTGTTTATGTACGAAATGTGTTTGTTCCAGGGGAGAAGGAAATACAAGTTAGGTTGGATTTTCTTAGTAGATAGTTAACTAAATTTTGACAGGTTTTCTGCTGCTATTGCATTAAATACATGTTATTCCTATAACCAGGGAGACCGATCCCTGTAACAATACGATTGGACAAGCATCAAATTTATTAAATACCAGATAAAGTTTATCGATAGTTCTTCACGTGTGGGTTCTGTTTGTAATTTTTTTCATAAGCTTTAAGGATTCCAAAGGTGACGTGGGGACCAATTAGTAGTATATTTAATACTTCTTATTAACCGTCATGTTTTAGTTGCATGTGTGCAACATACAACTAGCAATAATTTATAAAAAAATCTAATTACAATTTCATAAATTGTACTGCAACACTTAAATTTTAAATTTAAAACAAGTTTTAAAACAGGTTTTATTTGCGGTCAAAGACATATATATGTCCAAAGCCTACTCCATACCCGTAAGCAATTTATAGAAGCGACTGATTGAACTGCCAATCGCAAGCGACCCTGCATTCCCTACAAACGTATCTGACGTGACCTGACGTACGCTAAAATAACGTTACCACTATACTAACAATGTGATTTGATGTTTAGTCTAAAACCTTTTCAACGCTTACTTTGTAATCAACGTTATTTTACATACATTTTTTATGATATGTCAAAGCATCGTGTTTCATGGGGTCTAGGTTCGATTCTCGGTTGGATTAAAAAGTGTTTTTATAGGATTTCGTACATCTGATGGAAAAGTCAAACCATTATTTTAAGTGCTAGCTATATTCAAATCTACCGAACCTAATATTTTAAAAAAGAAACGGAATATTTTTAGTTTCTCTTTTCTTAGTTCTAGAAAAATCAATATTTATTATCCTAAATCGCCAAATTAAGATAACTCGTGGTAATGGTAGGACACACATGCGAATCCATTCCAATCCCAATAGACTCTGTTATACGATTGTAAAGACAGACCTAACAATTATCGGTATTAAGTGACTACTACAGGTCAAATTCAATTGAATTCATCTGCAGTCCTGTTCGATCTCGGTCTCAAATGTATTGTCATTCTTGAGGGCTGACACTGGTTGAGTTATTTATGATGACATTAAACTACCATTTTATCTTCCTAACAGTTATTTATTATTAAGTAAAATAAGGGTTAAATACAGAAATTCGAATAAGTCATCTATTTGTGAAAGCGTAAAATTTACCGATATTTGCCGTAAACTGAATGTATTAAATTTACTGGCACTCATCATAAAAATTTAACCGTCGCGTCGGTCGTCTCATCGCTGTGTCGGTCGTGCTATATTAGCATATTAATTTATAAATTTTTCATGCTTCCTTTCTATAAAATACCAAAAGTTTTTATTCAAAAATTTTATACGCAACACCCGACTTAGTTATTTAACCGTGTTAACAAGAATTACTGTAGATTAATTATTGTGAACGTATACAATATTGTATTACTATAAGGATTAGTAATTTTTTATCTATCTTTATAATGTAATATTAGAAACAAGCACATAATTAACATAAGTACGAGTATGTATTCATTACATATATAAGCAAAGACTGTATGTTATACAATAATACAATATGCTATACAATATCTAATTGGAAAACATTAGAATAATGAATTATATACAAATAGATTTGTAAACTTAATTTTCTGTGAAATTTATCAGATTATTTGCACAGGAGCGATCCAATTATTTTTTTAAATTTGCGTACGGTGTAAAAAATAGATCAACATCTTACACGTTTGTAAAACACAGTGAAAGAAAATTCTAAACGAGATCGGAGATACAACGTGATTTCTAAACAAAAAATTACCTACGACAGTTGAGGTAACATCCGTGTACAAAAGTTTAGTTAGGCGAGAAGTTCTGAGGCGTTACGCAATACCTTCTAGACTATTGAGAATTTGCATGAAAAAGTAATGTACCATAATAGGTACGCATTTTAGAACATTCACAAGTCTTTTATTGTTAAATATCAGTACCATACTATTGTAATCCACTGCGGAGCAATGTCTTGATTAGGAGAATTTTTGT
>DWPT01003815.1:0-13931 GCA_018251895.1 Agathymus mariae mariae
TTTCTAAAGGCATTAATAATATCCTCGGTGATGAAACTATAATGAATATTCTCTCAATGGTTAGAGGGCAAGGCCCCCCACCAAATAATCCTCCCCCAAATAATCTTCCGCCAACTAATAATTTAACAAATAATCCTCCAATTAATAATCATACCCCATATGGTCTTACCAATTCAGGTAATAATTACATGGAAAGAAATGAGGCTTATAACATAAATTGTGGTACAGGTCAAAATCAAAATTTCACTCATGTGAAACAACTTGGTGATTATACAATGCAGCATGATAACAATCAAGCTTCCAAGTACTCGATGCCACCACCACGCCTGTACCAGAATAAATCAGATGGTGTGCCCCAGAATCATTACAATGAAAGAAACCACCAGTATAAGAGTCAAGGCTTGTTACCGAGGCCAGAAATGCAGCAAAATGTGAGGCCTAATAACTCTTTCCGTTCTTTATTAGATCCAATCCAAACACAAAATGAACAGGCTAGTGGGGGATTTGACTCGAGAAGCATGCAAGATGTGGAGACGCTATCTCTTCAACCAAATCAGGGTATCAGATCCAATGTACCAGTTAGACCAACTCCACCAGTGAGACCTAAATGGGCTGAGGATCCACTGTTTACACCCTCTGTTATTGTAGAATATGAGCATAAACCATTGAGATTAAAAGGTAATCAACTTACTGTTACCTGTATAATGTATGTACTATCAGGCATTTGTTCCCTTAATTTGAAGGCATCTTCCATAGTATTCCATCTTTGTACTGCATACTTTATTAACGTGTCTGAGATGTGAATCTAAATTTGTGTGTACAAGTACACTGACTGATTCAATCTGAATGTGTATGAATCCTGAAACTTTGTTGGTTGTTAGTTTGTATTTACTTACAATAGATAGATATTGAATTTCTTGTGCAGACGTAATGCAAGATTTATCTTTATTTATTTATTTTTTTGTTAATATATTAACTAATTAATATATTGACTAATTTATAAAATTCATTTTTGACTCCTATCTCTGTTTATTTATATTGTTAATGCGAAAGCTAAGTGAGATGTGATGGTGTCTTATTTGGTGTTCCTTTATGTTGTTGAAGTGTGTGCAGGCAGAATAAACCTTAATTTATGGAAAAATTTCCAAAGTTAAGCTTAAGGTGAGGTGAAGTCGTGGGATTGAAGGATAGACCTTGTAGTTGAGAAGCTAATTTAGTTTTTTGCAGATTTACCACTTATCATGCATTACTATCAATGTATTTAGATTGCATGAGGACAAAAGTAAAAGGAGGAGACTGAAATTTTATTTGTAATGTTTTATCTTCAGCAACTTACTTGCATGTTTAAAAGTTTATGATATCATTTAATTTCATAATACTTGTTTGTTTTCCTTCTTATAAAAAAAAAATACATTGCAATTGCAATTAATATATATAAAAAAAAATATTTCTTATTTTAACAATGCTTTAAATAAATCGATTGAATATCTAAGTTTATTAATCATAAGATACTTTAACTTTTAAGGTTTTCTGTTAGTAATACTATCTCTATTATACAGTACATGTATTGTTTTAGCTCGCGATTTTATTGAACCTGTACACACATTTGATTACAATCATATATCGAAAGACAGTGATGTCAGGAAAAAAGATTTTGAAAAAGAAGCTGAGGAGCTTTTCACAAGACATCCAAGAATGTCTGAGAGAGAACATCACTATTCCTCCGAGAGGCACAACAGAGATTTGTATTACAGGAACAATGAGAGAACTTTAAACAAAGAAGTGAGAGATTTCCGAGATGATCCACAAACACGAGGTTTCAGAGAGGAATACGACGAGAGGCGAAGATTCGATGACGAGAGGCGACGATTTGATGATGACATAAAGGATCGCAGATTCGAAGATAGGAGGCGAGACGACCGGGATAAGTACTATAGACGGGAAGACATCCACAGAGATCGAGACAGAGAAGAAGTATTTAGAGAACGAGAGAGGGACTTGGAGCGAATTAGGGCAAGAGATAGAGATAGGGACATCGAAAGAAGCAGGGAAAGAGATAGAGAGAGAGGGTTTGATCACATTAAAGAAAGAGATACATACAGAGAAAGAAATAATAGGGATTTTAGGAGATCAAAAAGTCGTGAAAAGGATCATCGCAAAAGAGGGCATAGTAGAGATAGTGAAATGAGTAATTCAAGTTCTAAAAAAAGTAAAGACACACCAGCGTCAAACAACCCAATTGGAAAACCTAAGCACACAATTATGATAGATGACATTCTAGAGGCACCGGGGCGGCAAATGAGGCCAGAGAAAATTGTGGTCATTCTGCGAGGTGGGTTTGTGTTCTCGGTTAACTTCGATCACTGATGCTGTTTGTCTAGTCGTGCTGTGTGATTCACTGAAATGCATAAACATGTTACTCCTCCGTGAGTGTGAGGGAACAATTTATTTCCGAGTTGGATGTCATTGGACAATATTGGCGTATAGCGTGTATCTAATTTATCGCCGTTTGTTTCAGGGCCGCCTGGCAGTGGCAAGTCATACTTGGCCAAGTTGATTCGGGACAGGGAAGCGGAACACGGTGGCACAGTGAGGGTGATGTCTATCGATGACTACTTTATGCAAGAAGGGGAGATTGAAGAAAAAGATCCAGCAACTGGCAAAATCGTACGTCACTTACATTGATTTGAATCTTTGAGTAGGTTTATGCGATTACATTTAGGTTCGATAAAATAATTGTCTTCTAAGTAAGTTGAAGCTATTGAATAAAAACCCCACAAGGTTATCTCGGTAAAATTACTGATTTAGTTAAGCTATCATGTGTCTCCTGTGAATCATTGAAAATTCGTCCATCATTTTTCAATGATTTTAGTATAATGTTATTGAAGGCTAGTCTAATTCCAAACGGGACCCATACCGGAAACACTATTCACTTTTATCTTTATTTCATATAATGAAGTACATATTTTCCCTATTTAGACACACAAAGTATCCCAAGTTACCAATGAGTCAGGTGACATCTAAATCTGGTCAGCGCTTTTCATCTGAACTTTATTAACTGTTTTATGTACTTTTAGTGATGATGGAGATTTTTAAATGTTTACAGGTAAAGAAACCGTCTCTTCAATATGAATATGATGAAAAGCTCGAAGAGACTTACATCGCGTCATTAAAGAGGGCTTTCAAAAGGAGTCTGACCGACGGCTACTTCACGTTCCTGATATACGACGCCGTAAACGACCAACTGCGGAGCTACGCTGACGTCTGGAACTTCTCCCGACAGAACGGCTTCCAAGTATGCCAGTCGTTCTGCGTTTCCAGCTGCCGTCGGTACATCTGTACGTAACTAAGCGTTTAAATACATTTCAGGTTTACATTTGTACGATGGAGTTGGATCCGCAGACTTGCTATAAAAGGAACATCCACAACAGGAAACTGGAGGACATCGAAGTCATATGTAGTAGATTTTTTCCAACACCGGACCACCACATTCAGTTGGATCCCACGACTCTGCTTCAGAGTGCTTCGATCCCCGAAGTTCACATGGAGGATGCGGATGCGGTTGACGACATTAGTATGGAGGACGCTAAGGACTCTGAGGTGAGGCCTCCGTCGACTACCAGCAATATTCACAACTTTAGGTCCGATATATTATCGATGAACCATCAGTAATACTATTGTTACCCCTCGTGACGCCGGTACCTTGTTAACGGAAGGTGCAGACACCACCGCGCCACACCACGCCACGACACGACTCACGGTGTCACGCTGTTTTTATATTGCGAAGACGATTGTAAGCATTTGTTCGCCATACAATTTTTATTTGATCTCAAGTTTTTTATTTTGTTGGTAATTTTTAATGATCTCAGGGTAGGGCTAATACAATTTCTTCCAGCTTTGTAACTAAAATCGCGAAGTACTCTTCCACTCCAGGTCAACAGTAGTTTTACGTCGAAATGGGAGAAAATGGACGACGCACAGCAACTAGGTACGTGGTCGGTTGTAATCACAGCCGTTAGCTAATCAATACCTACCTAATATTAATGTTAAAGTAATTACTAATGAAATAAGTCGGTCCCGAGCGGGTATGATCGGGGTTACTCGGGCTTACTCTCCTAACGCGAATTTAAAGTGACATTCGGGTCTCCGGGACGGTGGCCCGGTGGCCCGGTGGCCCGGCGGCACGGCGGCCCGGTGATCGGTGGCCACTGCGGTATATTTTTGTCATGGAGCACGGCTGCTGTCTTATGGCAGTCGGTCGCGATGTGTCGCTGCCGACGAGGCCCGAGGTGGCTCAGTGTTTCCACCCTTGCACTCCAACATATCACCACAAATATTACAAATAGTTTGCGTGTATCGAATAGATTATCATTTGCTTCGGTGAAGTAAAACACTGAGGAAATCTGCACTCGTGCGGGTCGTCTACGGTGCCTTCGAGCACGCACCAAGTCCTACCCTGACGCGGCGGGAGGAGAGCCGCGCGAGTGTTAATGGTCGAACGCGTTGTTGCAGCGCGCCTCGACGGCACCAGCAGACCCCTGCGTCCCTCGCAGCTTTCAATGGAAGACTACCTGCAGTTAGACCAGTGGAAACCGACCGCCTCCAAGCCGGGGAAGAAAACTGTAAGTGACATAATATGTTATAGTAACACATCAACCGACACCTTCACGTGGTGGGGTTTAACTCCGGAACAGTCTGAACGGTTGAACGACTTTACGAAACATTGGCGTGGTTGACTCGCTTGTACACGAATCGATTCACCCGCGGCTTCTCCAGTCCTATGAAGTTTTTCTATACGTTGACCCATCTCGGTACCTACTGAACTCTCCTTCGAGAAATGCTACACCGCCTTTAAAATTGAATTATATGTATCCGTCGAGATCACTCTCGAGTAGGGATTCTGTAGTGGGACACGTGGGATGTGATTATAATTTTGTATCAATTTATACGAAACTTTTGACTTGACACGAGTCTTCGTTTCCCTTTGGAACGCGTATTTTTTTTTAATGGAATTATAATAACCGGTTCTGGCACGAACGATCGCAACACTACACTGTTATTATTGTTATCAGTAACAGCACACCGACGTCACACGAGTCTGTTTGTGCCTGCATTATTGTAATTGCATCAACACCAATGGAATGTGACTCGTTGTCTCCACGGATCGGAAGCACAAACGACGTCGAACGTCATACGTCACGCGCGGGGGACTATTTTGTTCTGTGCATCCGTTTCGTTCGCGGGTGAGACGACAGGTGCCGTCCCTTCTCCTGGACACGGACTTCGGTGAAGGTGCTTTTGTTACATTTTAAATACACACACACACACATAGACACACACACTATCCGAGTGTTACCGACGGGCACACGTGTCGACACGTCGACGTCCGCACGGCCCGTCGCGACACGCCGCGTTTTAAACTACCCTTGTCACGTATTATTATTGAACCGCGGTGACGTCTGTGCGAGTGTGTCGAGGTTTACTTGTCGTTTGTTTCGTTCGCGGTTTAAATTAGTTACGTGCGAAGGTGAGTCGTTATTCGGTTGCGATGCGCTTGTATGAGGTGGGCTTTCATCATGTTGTGTTAACAACAGGTACGGTGGGCGGACATCGAAGAACGAAGACAGCAAGAGAAGATGCGCGCCATCGGCTTTGTGGTCGGCCAGACCGATTGGAACCGTATGACGGACCCCACCATGGGGTCCGGTGCGCTAACGCAAACTAAATATATCGAGCGAGTTAGACGCACGTGACTGACGTTCAACGGGAACGGCGCCGTCTAGCGGTTGAAACTATGTCGAGCTTTGACGTTACTGGCGGCGCGGGACACAGTTATGAAATGATATACCTTAAAATGAAATATAATTTTATACTTAGGACTAGCGACTCGATAATGTATTATTATATAAAAGTAACCCATTTATAACACGTGGCGCCCTCTGCTGGAGCTACAGTCGCTGCAACACCACAGCTCGGCTGTTACGGTGTAATTAGTTATGCGAGGAACTCGAACGTTATACTTATACGTACCGCGACCGCCAATGCCGGACAAAAAGATGGTCAGTGGTGGTTCTTTGAAGTTAATATCTGAATGTTAGAGTTAGAGTAAGTAGACTTTAAATTAATTAGTTGTATTGAAAGGTGTTTATCGGTGTGTTCGTGATGTCGTATATCGTACACGGGCCCGGCTCACCTGTACTGTTCTTTGAAATATTGAATATTGTGAGTTTCGAAATAAAGTTAAATATTAATTGAAGGGGCGGCCGGCCTCGTTACATGTGAATGTTTCGATGATGGCAATTTCAGTGAGTAAGCCAGTTCGGCGACTGTTGCAGAATTTTAAATAATCGTAATTAATTCAGCACAGTAATTGTTATCTGTTTCAGTTTATTTTTATCTTTACATTAAATAATAAATAAATAGAATGTAAGGCTCATGAATCAGATCATAGTAGTGTCAATAAATTGATATTGCGTCTCGTTAGTGTTACAACAATTGTATTATAACTTAGTAAAATACAGACGAGTACACACACCAATGTACATGTGTCGCTCCGGTGTGACGCGAACGTCCGACTCTTGTCGATTGTAATTTTGTTATGGTGCACTGGTTTTGTCCCCTAGACAAAGTTACTCACTGGATGTTGTGATTTACTGTAAAATTAAGTAATAAAAAGCTTTGGTCGCAATATTGATTTTTAATTGTATCCTTGACTTTGTACTTATTGGTATAACTATTTTTTATCCATCGCGCTTACGAATCCATCGAAGGTAGAATTTCTGTTGACGTAGTTAACATTTTTATTTTTTTGTCTGTAGTTTTGTTTCGGCGTGTGTTCCGCTGTGGCGATTCTCGTTAAAAAGCTATCATCGCTTTCCGTTGAAGTGTTCGGGGCGGTATTTTCATCGGCCATTATATGTTTTAATTTAACGCCATGTTGGTTTCCGGTAGGCGGTGCTACACCTCGAGCTGGTCCGGCTTTATCCGACTTATCTTTACTTGACGGCTTCGGCACCAATTGTTCCGTCTGTCGGCCGGCGCTCACGACCGTCACCTGCGGGGTGCTCATCGCGGTCATGTGTTCCTGCAGACATTGTTGCAGTATGTGGAGAAAGAACAGAAAAGCCAATAATGTCAGGGCAGACATGGCTGCGTTGCTTTTGTGACCACCGCCGCCGTAGGGGCTGCAACCGAATACAAATATTTTAACCAAAAAAATACTATTTTCCACCCTTAAAGGTGGTATTTTTTCTTCAAGTTTAAGTGCAATCAAACGGGAAGTATATTAAAAAACGAATTTTCAAAATCTGTTAATAAATGACTGTTAAGAGATAAAGATAAATAATTAAGAACCTCCTACATTTTTCATTTTCATTTACTGAGTTACGTGAATATTCGTTTTTTATCTCATTTGAGAATAAATGTACGATGCGCTTCTGCTGCTAGCATACGATTATCACGTTTAAGTTTCCAGACGGTTGTTGGGATAATGTTGTATTTGAATTTTAATATTGTAGATTTATTGAAGTGCAGTAACACTGAACTAACCGTTACAAAATAATATTGGACATGTTTTTGAAAGGACACCGAGCCGATAGCAATAATTTAACTTTTGTTGCGGTTCTAGCCAGTATCGCGGATGGTTTGATTCTGGTCAAGTTAAATATTGCAACGTCTTGCAAATTTATTTATTATGTTTTTTTTTCTTAAAACCTTTTCACATTTGCAAAGACGCTATAGAAAGCCTACGGTATTATTACGGCCTATTAACGATATTTTAGTCACACATCTAAATATATTTTAAATAAGATTTTAAGATCAAAATTAAGTAAATCATTTGTTTCTTGGAAGATCAGAATAGGGTTCCAGCCGTAGCCATCCCGAGTGTATAAGGAAACAATATCGGTGGTGCGGACAGCGCTGGTCAGGTAACTATAGTAAATTATTGACCACTTACCGCTTCGACGAGGCCCCGTGTCCGCGGGACGGCGAGGCCGGCTCGTAGCCGTAATACAGCTGGTGATCCGGAGCTGCTGCAGGACGCTCTGCGTATCTATACATGATGATGCTTGATCTTTAATTACTCCCGAATGACGATGGTTTGTTTTTATTACAATATAAGTTGACTTTTACTGATGACGGCCTTTGCTCTCGGCCTCCGCCAGTTGTGGTGCGTGACCGGAGGGACACTCGCGAGCCGTATCATGTTATATATTTATATTTGGAATATCGACGATGAGTGTCTTTGATTACATACCAGGATATGTGTTTAAAAGTCGAGAAGCACTCATTTTAAGATATTTAAGTTATGAATTTGAATGTACGATTAAGCGTTGAAAACTGACCTTTCAGTGAGATGTTTGGTTCCTGCTCCCAATTGGGTCAGCCAGTTTTCCATCGTTGTTTAAACGGCCACGTGAATACACGCGTTATCGCAAAGCCGACCTTTCAGTGGGAGTGCCGGTGACGTTCACCTCCCATACATGTGCGCCCACCCCTCTACTTGGCTACCACGCTCTACTTCATTTTACTCGATCTCATGAGCTGCGACTAGATTTGTCATCTTAACGGTTTGTCTACTTTTAACGGTTTTTCATATGTGTAAAAAAAAAATACAAGTCAGAATTTCACATTTCGTTTTAATTCTTTACAATCACAATCACACAAGGACGTCCTCAATCGTACAATCACAATAATATACACAATGTCGATACTAAACTATGAGGTGATAATGATAAACGAAGATTCATATCACACAATACCTATTAACATCAGTCGTTAGTATTTTTATGGAACTGGCAGATACATTCACCGAATACTGTGCAAGACATTTTAAGATAACATTTACAATTTTTACTGAAGGGGTGTTTTTGTGTAAGTTTTAATTGTGAAATAAATTACTATAAAGAGCCTAAGTATTATCACTAAAATAAGTTAAATAAATAAATAAATTAAGTGAACACGATGTGTGTTCTAAACCACTGCGATGGGATTAAATTGTGCAGAATTATCAATTTTAAGCATCACAATTTTGTCATAATTCAAGGCACATTAAATAAAGTTGTAAATGATTACTTAGTAACGTACTAAGTAATGTGGCCCCGTCGACACCTTACGAGTCATTTGCTACCATTTTATTATTAAGTTGAAATTGCTACTTTCTGTGTTTTATAAGGTTGAATTAATGTTAAACTTTGTGTGCGGTTAGGGGATATGTTTTGGCAACATTAAATATGTAATATGATGCGATCGGTTCAAACTTCGTTGCATTGGAGGTACAGTTCACGACAGTCTGTTCCGGAGCGCCCGCGGCGACCGGCCTCATAGAATTCGTCGAAAGTGCCGCCAGATTGCCTTTCAAAAACGAAGCTAGCCGCGTATCTGTAACAAACGAAACAAAATATGATTGATTTAACTTTTACGATAAAAACAAGTTAACTGAGATAATGATAGCCTGCTGTTTTTAAATAATACGGAACAGAGGGACTTGGACAAATGTAGCTAGTCCAGATGATCCTCGGTATCTATTTCGGGACTCTTTCGTGTCATACTCTTCTTGGATATAGACGATGATGATCGACGTGTTAATACTTACGTTCCAAGTTGACAGAAAATGCTCTTGGGGCCAATGTCCGACGAGCACTCGTTGTTGGCGTCGCAAACGTACTTCTGAAGACATTTGTCGTCATTGGTGCCGAAGGACCTCACGTAAGTCTTGAGCATGGCGATCCCCGCTATGGCGGCGTCACTGACGGAGTCCTTGCGCCCCATGGATCGCGCTGCGAGCGACCGATGGGAGAATGAGGTCTTGAGGGCGTCCAGCAGGTTCACGACGATATTGATGAACTGCGGACATTAAATTAACCTATACATACATAGAAATTAAAACTAAAGAAGAACAAACGAACGATCCACTGTTACTTATCAATAAATTAATGAGCGTTACCTGTACTGCGTAATTTACACGCGCGCAAGACTTAATTAAACTTAATATAAGGAGATGGAAGGGTAGGGCGCGTACCTCTCCAGCCTGCTTTGCCATGGAGGCGACTTGATCGGGATCTTTAGCACCGAGCACCGTCGACAGAACCGCGGCCAATATACTCTGAAGCAAGCGAGAAGCGAAACCGTCTCCATAACCAAACTTTACTATTTACATTAAACAGGAATACAAGGAAATATGGTTCACAGTCATTGTACGGTGGTCACTTTGCGTCACGTCAACTGAATTCCGTGAGATGGTGCCTAGCTGTGGTAGGGTTTATTCAAAGGTTCTAAATTGACTAATTGGATTACCTGCTACACGTTGCAGGTGAGATTATATGGTGCTTTTTACAACAAGTGTTTGATAAAATAGACTAAATGAGAGTATCTACAGATTTAAAAGTGTTAGTGGATCAGTATGGAATTAAGGTTATTGCTTAATGTGTATAGTTTTTTCATTTACAGTTTTATCTAATAAGTGATTATTTTCTATGAGAACATGCTCATCATTAAATATATTTATTTTTTTTTGTTACCTGCATCGGCGAGGAGCCGTTGTCGACTTTATCGATACCATCACTGGAAACTCCGCCTCCCAGGATCGCTGTCAGGATCTTAAGCCCCATGGAGAGGAGGTTGGCCCACGGCGACGGCGATACTGTATCGGTATCGATGTTGTCACTCTTGTTGGGGCCCGTGCCGCCGGGATTGAAAAGCATTTGCACTATCATCCCTAAAACAAATTATATTTAGTTACTGCTAACTATAGATAGAGTAATATACTTACTGTTGCACTTCTATGATCGCGACCAAAAACATTGTTGTTCTGCGAGTCTCTAGAGCAGCAGTATTCATTGATAGTTTGCAATTCCTCACCGAGCATGTTGGACCAGGAGAAGCCTCCATCAGAAATTGAATTGTTCTGAATATCGTCCAAATCATCTAATGCGACCTTCTTTAGCGCGTTGGGCTTTTCAGCGAATTTGCGTTCTTCAGCTTGCTCTTGGTGTTGCGGCAACGAGTTGCTGTAGTACTGAGGGTGTTGTGTTCGGACATTGCTAGTCGCCTGGAAAACAAAGTGTTTTAACTTAAAGAAAATCTGTTTACAAAATGCAGTGCCCCAAACGAGTTAATTTCGTTTTTCCTGCCACAAAAACTTTTAAGTACGCCCATACATACCTAAAGATATAAAAGTATATACCTGATATTGTAACGACGTTGACGACTATTTAGCCTTCTCGTCGCGCAAGTTAGTTGACGTAACGATAACGCGGAATATTTACCTGTGAGATAAGAGCATGGTGTTGTGGGTACGCGAATGTCTGTATTATTGTTGTCGAGCTGATTAACGTTAAGAGTATCCAACCTGCCACTTTCCGCTCCATTCTGAAATTAAAATGAAAAATTAACTAAACATTGGAATACAATTCTCTCGTTCTTGTAGTGTTCTCACTGGATGTCGTTTAGAAAGTGCTCTGATGAGTGTTTCGCGCGGATTGATTGTGTTTGTAGTTGAACGAAGAAAGCTGCCCCTTGCGTCGCTTCCACTAGTCGCTATGCATTTTTTTTTAAAGAGAACGTCGACTAAGTAGTTATATAATTAGAGGATGTCCATTAAAGTAATTGCTTCGACGAGTGATACTTGGAGGCGTAAATAATGTAACGTGTTTATAACGTTTACTGTAAACAACAAGATAATAAGAATACTTTCTAGTAGAAACGTTATGTTTATTTAAAAGTTTATCGTTGAGTTTGTCGCGTCGGCATCCGGCAGAGAAGTGTGTTAGCGGTCTATCCGACAGCCTCCAATACAGGTGACCCGGTCTTTGTAACTGTAGTTTGAATGTCATCACACGCACCTGCTTCAATAAGGTGCTACATGTGAACTTGAGTTAGTTAATCGGCGAGTGATAATAGACTCTAATTTTGAGCCACTGTGATAAGTCCACTCTCTGGCCGATGCACATATATTTTACCGGAGTATGGTTTTATAACAAAACACATTTTCTATTTATTTTGCGGTCAAGATTACGTCTTCGTAGTCGGTACCTGTTTGCGACATGATAGATCTACGTCGTCGTCTTCGGCGGCGGCGGCGGCATTTCGCCAAGATTATCTTCGGGTAAATTAGTTACAAACCTTCATGTTCGCTCATCTTTTATGTATTTCTGGTCTAATGGCGCATGTCGCGCTTTTACAAGCAAGGCCGCATGCGGTCCGAGCGTGCCGTTGTTACGCATCCGCGGGAATAATTACAAATTAAAAATACATTTTTAATACGCACTTCGCTTCCATACTGACAGACGAACGTTTTTAAACAGTTTTCGCGAAGTGAAATCGGGAAATGACTCGACTCTTCGACACTTATTGAATGTAAACGAATTTACGTTACGTGAGTGTTCGGGTAAAAGCATGGAAGTAAGCAAAATAGTTTATTTGCTATTACGTTTGCCGTTACGATATTAATGACTTACTTCGATTTTTAAACAATCTTCATCAATTCTTCTCCTTACTTATATTTGGATCAATTTCTCTAAGAAAAATTATAACACTGCCTTGGTATGATGAGGAAAGTTACGTTACAAAATAACCGCTAAATACTAAACGGCATTGGGAGAACTATATATATATATATATATATATATATATATATGTTGTAAGTTAGACACAAAACGTTTTAAACATTTGAATCCGATTAGAACCCAAATTGGGCATATCTACTCGAAGCATTTTGTTGCAAATTTAAAACGATTATTGTCAATTGTGATTGTACATTTCAAATATTTGCACCCCAAAAATACTCATTTTGTCAGCTTAGTTGTTTAACGATGTAAGAGATGCTTGTGAGATGACTTCGACCGTGTAACCTAGTGACCCACGCGCTACGCGACGCCACGCCACGCCCGGCGACGGCGCGGGAACTCCTCACTTTCGATTCTTGCAGATCTAGGGATATGAATTTTATAACGAACACCTGTTATAGTACTGATATATAGTTTTTGAGATGTGTAGAATTATACTTGGCTGGAAAAATTCATTCTCGTGAATATCATCAATTATGAGCGTATCTAGTGATATGTGTGTTAGTTATTTTTTTAAACCTGTAACATTCAAAAAATATTGAGGCGTTTAATTTAATTTAAATGATATTATAGGGGAGCGGAAGAGTAGCGGTGGTGCCTTGTTTTGTCCTAAACCTCGCACCTTTACAATATGTGCGAGTAGAATAGTAACAGAGCAGCAAAGGAATAGAGTACTTAATTAAGTACTCTGTTAGTACAATTGTGTTAATATTATTTACTAATATCGTAGTATTAATTTATTTAATATGGTTTTACTCAAAAAAAATTCTTATTTTTAAAATGTAGAGATTTCACGCAATTCTCTTTTAAATGCAACAAAAAGAAAATTGTGTGAAATGCAACGATGACAAGTTTCCGAACGGTGTTGCAAGTACATAGCATGGGTGAAAGCAACCTCCAGTAGCGTGTGTGCGTGCAGCGTGCACTCGTCCGCGCCCCTCTGCACCCGCGCGAAGTCAACGTTTTTGTAATTTGGGAGGAGGGCTTCCAAATTTGGATCTCTTCGCCTACGAACATTTCGTTTTTCATCTTACTGGTGGCGTCATTACAACCAGAGTTATATAGACTTTTGAAGATTTTAACATTTTTATGCATTATTTAAATTGCTTCAGAAAGTCGCACGGCATAAATTGATAATTTCTTTGATTCACAATCAGTGCATGTGATTATTTCATACATGAACTATCAGTTTCATATTGGAACTTCATCAATCATAAGCCTTCATCAACGACTACTATTAAAAAGTTCATTTTTACTAAATTAATACAACAATTTAAATATATGACTTATCTATACCTACAACATATTAATGTGATTTTATGTCCAAAGCAGGGATTTCTTTCAGGAAACTTCAGAAAACTAGGT
>DWPT01003816.1:0-13929 GCA_018251895.1 Agathymus mariae mariae
GATGTAATCTGCTTTAATTATACCCACATTAGAGTTGATCACCAATCCACGCTGGGGCAATTTGCATATTTCATACACCATACATTAGGTCTCCTAAACTACAAAAAGTAGCCTGCGTTATACGATGCCGCTTGGCTTGAAATTAAGAGTCCACAGTAAAAAAAAAATACAAAACAATTTTCGAATAGAAGATGTACCTGGTTAACATAAAACGCAATCGACCGAATGCCGGAGCGTCTTGCTATGCGTGACTTCGCACACATTCATAATAACAATGCGACTAAACAGGTAGAAAAACCTGACCGAGCTAATATTAGACCCCGCGGAGCAAACACGGGTTTGAGTTCAATATTAATTTAAGTAAACATTGGTTATTATATGCCTTTAAGGTATTAATATATATAGAATTGAAAATACACATTCCAACAATCGCACTACACGTATTAACATGTAACGTAGAATTAAGCTTTCAAACAATACTTTATGTTGCTTGAATTAAAAGTTGTTGGACATATAATAGAATTGTTGTTGTGTTAAACAAATTAAAAAAAATTAACTGGCTTATTTCAACGCGGTCTACTGAACAGTTATTAACTTTTAAACACTTCGTTCGGAAACAATTATTATCGAATTAAGTTCGCGTGGAGAGTTCAACAGTATGAATGCAAATAAAATGTCGGGGGAGAATTTTAAAATCGTAGGACGAGTCCGCATTTTGTTTAACTTTTTTGTACCTTAAACTGATGTTCACACGCTCGTGGCGAAACCTGCATTGTAACAGATTTCCTCATCATGTGTTATTTTTTAATTCTTATTTGAATACTAAATATAGAAACTCTCGTTCCGTCACACCGTTACACTAGGATTATACGTGTCGGAGGTATCACGGATGCAAAAAACGCCAAAAAACATCCAGGAGCAAACATCAGTGAACTAGATGCCTTACGTCGGATGAATATCATTCCTTGAGAGATACGGTCACTTCAATTTAATACAAATACAATGTTATACTTCTGGAGTAAAGTAACTTAATAAAGATCAGTGACATTGATGGATCCGCCATGGAAAGATAATAGAAATGGAACAGATTGTTAAAGGATATAAGCAATTTGTAATTAAATTAGGTTACGAGGTAGGAGTTTTGAAAATAAAGTATTAAAAAAAATACAAAGAATGGGAACAGGTGAAGAAATAGGTATATTCAGGAAAGAAAATGGTACGATTCCTTCTTCGTTGCCAAAAATATCCGTCCGTTTATCGGTCATAAATATCTATTTAAATGCTGAATTTTAATAATGAAAATTCAATATTGATTTAATGAACATAAAGGATTGCTTGTTCGTACCTGCCTCCTTTTCACTATGAATTTGATAAATCTCATTATTATTTTGTCATACGATAATTTTTACTGTTCTTCTAATTTACCCATAATTTCCTAAGAAATTAAGTTAAGTCGCCTCAGATGCGATTCATTTTTTCGAGTTGGCCGAGTATAATTGTAATTTAAACTGACAACAATTTGTACCAAATCAGATTTGCGTTTTTACTTTGGAACTCAGAAATATCGTCCTTAAATTTATTTACCCAAGTATCATAATTTTTTTTAAGTGTATATGACATTTAGAAATTTTATTTAATATACAAATTTCCCACGTAGGCACAACTCAAATTGAAACAGGACAAATGAAATGAAAGAGAGACGAATAAGACAATTAAAAGCTACAATTACCGCTATACAAACTAGTGACTTCAAAATTGACCTTCTGCACGAGAGCGTCGGTTCTGATCTGATCTACAGGGTCGTCTCTTTAAACAAGGATATGACAGAAACCCAGTGGTGCAGAGGACCGGTACGATACAAGTTTTAATAAAGAGATAGCTTCTTCTATCAATTGTAGTCAGTCGCTCACTTTTTGCAGTCCCAGCTGACTGACATTATTAAAAAAGAATCATTGAAAATAAATCCGCGAATAACGAAATATAGTGACGTACTCAAGCGGTTAGTAAATTGGAACAGATTGAAACGGAGCCAGATCCATTAGAAGCGTTAATGTGTACATAATCCGTTACATCCGCGACCCTTCTGTTGCGGAATTAGACGGAAGCAATGGATCATAATGGAATGTGATGCACTGCGGAAACTGAATCTAGGACAAATTACGTGATTGATAGTTAGTTGATCTTAAATGCTGGCACAGATCTCACTCAGACCGTATTAATTTTCAATGAACAATTTGTATCGTTCTTGATGTAATAAACAACAATTTAAAGTTTCCAAAATTTTTCAACGGAATATCTTATGAGGTATATAAGGAATCTATAATGGTTTTTTTTTCGATATTAATATTTAATACAAGTTCGTCTTGGTACTATTTGGAAGGCATTACATTTCTACCGTTCCCCTGGTAAGGGCTACTAATACTCGATAGTTCTGAAACAAGTTGCTTCGTGTAATACTGCGTTGTTTTGTGAGCATCTGCGAATAACTTGAAATCATACTATATTACTATTTAAAATGAATAGATATAATACACTAACCGTCGCTTAATGAACGGCAAGGTTTACCATAGCTATATTATTACCATAACACTCACACATCAGTTTATATGATATTCAAGCATCCATGGGCCTTATCGATTCATAAAAAGCTTCTGCTGGACATAGATGTCTTCTGATCGTACCAATCGGACAATTTCTATGCCCTCTAAATCCAACAGTTTCCTTAAAATGACCCCAAATCTATTTTCAAACAAATAATCAAATAATGAGAAATTGATAGCGAATAAGATAAAACTACATGTATGGGCATTTACGAAGTTCTATTATGTCCATATAAAAATCAACAGCAAATTTTAAACCAATTTGGAGAATTCACAAATCAATTAATTGGTCGGTGGCAATTAACGGAATGATTGCTATTTGTGTGAAATAGTACAAGTAATTACAATTACTGGAAACTTAATTGTATATTTTAAAGTAAAACAAAAAAAAAATTTAAAAGTATTCAAATATTTTGTTCAAATACAATAAATAATTTAATGCGATAGTATTAACAGTTAGGTGTCAATAATTAAATGTTTATAGGCCTACAAAAAGCGCAACTTATCCGTGTCCATATGTATATGTTTTATTTGGTCATTCCCAATTAATTTTTAATATATTAGTATGTTATTATTTGCGATGATATAAGTTTTAAACTACATAAAAAACACTATGCGTTTATTTATCATCGCGGAGATAACATGGTGACCATGATAGATCATAGTACATAGATGGGTGGAACGAATAATCAGTGAAAACCAAAAAACTAAGATACCAGTAACATACAAAACTTGCCACAGTCTCGGTAGAGTAGAAAACAACTTCTCGAGCTAAGTAAATAGTGAAGGTAGCCGTCCAGTGCTTTCGTAAGCGTCTACTCGGGAGCAGTGAAAGTCCCTATTTTCTTAATGTAAGGTCGGTTCCCTAGGGTCGCAATTCCTATTTCGTATTCCGAACCACTATAGAAAAGCAACCTTACCAGCGGTCGTTTCCATAACTACTACAGCGCAAGTTGTAAAAATAAACCTGTTTTATGTCTGCATTCATCGCAGCCCCAAAAATATCGAAAGTCCAAACATTTTAAGTTGTATGAATATGTGTCATTACTTTTAGCATTTTGAAAGTAAAAAAATAACTAGTCGCACTTCGCACGTTGAAACATGCTGAAAAATTATTAACAAATTTAAAACTTTATACAAAGTAAATGCTTGTAAATAATATTACAAAAAGCAAAAAATAGCCGTTAAATCCTAACAAATTAAAATTCTTTACTAATAAACTTAATCTTTGAATACAATTCAATTTTATTTGTCTTTTGATATCAAACATAAATAATATTATAAAAAATGAAAATGAATGGTAAAAGTAATAAATAAATAATCGTTGCAGCAAAACCTCCCAAAGTTTCGGATTATAATTTTTAATGCATAAGACAGTTTATCGTGCTTATATTAAACCCTACGGAGCATGAAAAATAATTGGGAATCAACATGTTTATTTTTAATTAGAAACCCATGACGTCCCTCAACAGTCACAGAAAGAATATGCATTAATTAAAAAGGGTCAGAACTAGACCAAAGATAAATACGGTTTTAGTTGAGAGCCTACAAAATCTGTCGGGTATTCGAAGGGGAATACCCGACGCGTGGGTGAACATTGTCACACCCATTACTTTACATCCAGAAATGGAACTGCAGCTTTCCCTAAACACGATTAATTATCTGACACCGGATGCAGCACAAAGGCGTTAACACGACATTAATGTTAACTAATAGTCGGAAACTGATACCGGACCGGGATTTGTCAATCCCTTTATTGGCAATTCCAGCAATAACTCAGTAAAAGGTATTCTGCCGCAAATTGACGCTACCAAGGTGTCTTAAATGAGCTTTATTCTAAACGATTTAAAGTTGAAAGTAGACTAAACATACTTTGAGATAATAGTTTTGAAAAATGTTGCCATGCTAACGGTATTGTTCGAGACAAAAGGAATGCTCCAGGTAGCCATGGGGTAAAGATTCAGTGATCGTGTGTCTTTTGTTAGCATTAAATTACGTGTTCAGTGAATTGTGAATAAGATAAAATTTTGTTAAAAATCTGACAGACTCTGACAGACCACTGTAGGACATCAGGCTTCGGAAAACTGATAATACCTGAACGCTGGTCTACCTTGGTTGAGGATTTAAATGCCAAAAACTCAGTAAACAATCCTAAAGACTTCTATCATACCTACTTCTGCCATAAAACAGGATGCTTCAATCATCTTTGTGGTTCAATCAAGTTATTGCTAGCATCACTTACAAAGAATTCAATCTTTTCTTATAAATATGACGCATGCCATCTAAGCCCTAAAAAGGAGCAATACAATTCATAGATTTCAACATTCACTTAATACATAACCAAAAAGAGAATCTTATGAACTTCATGGATCTTCATTTAATATAGCATAGTCAGCGGTCAATTAATTCTGCATTCTCGCAGCTGAATTATGGTTAATGTTACCATTAAATACATATAAATAAGTAACAATAGATACTTATAATTATAATAATATATTCAATTACTGTGGAATCAGCTACAAATTTGATCTGTGAGATCAACAATTATTTTGCAATCTGAAAAGACCCAATGAATTGACATAGTACATGTATTGTGTTGATACCAATGATTACGTAGAATGGCACGGTCACTCCTAGTAAAAAACCTCTACTCATAACTAAGACCCGTGTCCACGTCAAGCCCGTTAATGAGTTAAATCGATGCCAACCAATAAATAATAAAACATAAAATCGATAACTCAAACATGACATAACTCATCGGAGTTAGATATGTCAGGAAAAAACTATAACAATCGACAGGATAACGGGCAGATAAGCCGGCGGTCGATAACGATAACGTCACATCATTTCAAAAAATCAACCGGACAATGAATCGAACGGATCAAAATCAAGATAGAGGCAGTGGTAGATGGATACTAAATATTTACGTAAGGCGCCTTATTGAGGGACGAGACGCTCGAATCGCAACTTTGTGAGGGCATAAACGTTTTTCTACCGCTGATTCGCATTTGTGGAATACTGTTAAGCTTGTTACAGGTAGAGCTGTTGAGTGGATTCTTACTATTACAAATTGTGAACAAAATAGAAATCATTAAGAGTTTACAAATCGTATGGTGAACAAATACTTTAAATATGTTGACGTCTACTTTCAATATGTTTAATTTAGAATTGTGAAATGTATAAATTGTTTACTTCATCATCATTACCTCTCATATTGTCACATGGCTGGGATGAGCTGTGATTGTAGGAGTTCTTCTCACAATGAGAGGGGTCTACCACGCTGGACAATTTGGGGTTGACAGACTGCACACATCTTTAAGAGCATTATGGAGAAATTTCAGGCATGTTTCCTCACTGTGTCTTCGTTCACCGAAACAAGTTATTTCTATTTTGTATAGACAAATAAAGAAATTGGAGATACGTGCAGGATCCGAGCTGAAGTATTTTGTACGGGACTTTCAAACCACTCGGCAATTACTCAGTTTTTTTATTTTAAACTAGCTGGTCTGGCACATTACGTTCTGCAATTTTTTTGAAAGCGTTTTATTAACCTATGACGAGTAAAATAATCATATTCAATATTTATTTATTGACATTAAAAGTACAAGTTAAGACAAGATATAGTTGACGTCAAATATAAAAGACAGAATTTGTTATTGTAGCGGTCAGACAGTAACAACAATTTTATAAAACTTTTTTTTTTATGAAATAAAATCGTGATGAAACGCATCATGTATATTAGCCTAAGCATATTTTGTCCGAACAGGTTTTGACACGTAGTTCGAAACCGGTAAAAAATCATCATAGGTAATTACTGTAGGCTCATCGCCTCTCAACTCTCAATTCGATTTGGGTGGAGGATATTCATAATTGAAATCAAATTCATTCATAAAGCACATCCTGTCGGTAGATTGGGTTATTGTTAGGTATTGTCGTGACTTTTTAATTCTCCACCGGCAGGAAATGTTACTTCTAAATGCATATATCTATTTGTTTATTAAACAAAATAATATATATCAAATGTTTTTTTCTGAAAAACTTGACGGTGTGAGTTCACTGTTCCACGCAAAACAATTGTACCAGAACAATACCTAATTCAAAGTGGAAAGTCTGTTTGTCAGTTGAAGGTCTGTTTTTGTAGGGTTCAGCTGCTGATATTGAGTGAATTTTTATATAACGGAAAAGAGCAGTACGCGCCATTTAAAACCTCAAGCCTAAGGATTCACTTAGAGATCTCTTTAAAGAAATTTATATATTAACTGTAGCTATACAATATATTTTAGATAATATTATGTACGTTCAAATATACTCCGACAGTTTTCTTAAAAACAGTAATGTTCACAGTATTAAAACTAATAATAAAGCTAACCTGATTGTTCCAAATTTCAGACTAAGCAAAAATTCGTGGCTCTTTTATGGGTAGATGTGAAATATTTATAATAAGATTCCATTAGAATTGACAGAAATACGACGTTGTAATTTCAAAACTCATATGATTATGTAGGTTATTACAAAATAATGACTGCAGATGATTACTTTAAGGATAAGACTGCTTGGACATGTAAGTGCGTTCTGTATCAATGAGTAGGAAAAAAACTCCTTGAGGGTTTCTTGCCGCTTCTTCCTCCGGGTCAACTCACGGTAGGGATATGTTGAAGCGATGGCGTAGGCTGACGTTCGAAAAAGGCTTTTTAAACCAACTTCAAATAAATATTATTTCATCCATTCATTCAAAGTAAAATAATAATGTTCAAATGATTATGAATATACGAACGTCGCTAGATAGAAGAAATATATTTATTACTAAATTATATTTGTCTTATTGCTCAGCTGTCTTGACACCAAGTGATGATTGGCAGACTTCATAATATGCCCTGGACAACATTATGCAGAAGATAAAAGTTACATGAATTTAGCTAAAGACCATGAGGAATTGATAAGAATTACATTTTAACGTGTAGAGTGAATAAATATAAACAACGTAATTAAAATGTAGTGGAACATACGCATATTTGGAAAGTGCTTCGGTAGCACCATTCAATATTCTCTACTACTTTCATCCTGAAGAAGTTTGTGATTCTGATGTTACGGACTTCCATAAGCAGCGGTGACCACTTATTCTGCACCTGTTCTTTAGCCTGCCATTGCCTAAAACGGCCCGAGGTTTCTATTTATACACATGTCTATAACCAAATCAGGTCAAACAAAAACTTATCGCTACTTCAACAATATCCAAACAATATGCTCCAGAGTTCAAAACAGAGAGTTAAAGAGTCAGCAAAATTATTAGTACCCGACCATTGCCCCTTATTTCTGAGACAAAGAAGTTTCACCAGTAAAAAGCAAAGAGTAGGATCAGGTGGAACGTGCATTAAGCAAGTACTACCGACCACGGGATAACTTCACCGCTCGGACTGTTTTGCTGGCTCGTTGACTATTATGCCGGCTTGTCGCAACTTTTTCTAACTAGTTAAAACTAGTTTGTTATGTGCCCATTCCTTTTTTTATGTCGTTTCATAATTATTATCTGCGATATGTTGATGTTGTTTTCATTTCAGCCAAGTGCGACAACTGCATCACCGATATGACGCCGGAGAAGCAACGAGGGTCACGCTTATAAATGACTCTCCGAACTGAGACCGAAGCACGTGAAAAATTTGCGGCTGATTCTGGAAGGAACAACTAACCAGGCCGGTAAACTCTTGTAACCACACAAAAGTGACCTGTGATTAAACTGGGTGGGTGGTTTAGAGCCGAGCGAACGCCAACAGCCCTCGCGTTCGTTTAGCCTCGGACATTGTCAGAAGTGACAGATGTATGCGCCACGAGCAAATGAGGTTGTCTCGGACTCAAGGATGGATGGACCCAATCTATATCTAGAAGATTTACTTTAATCATATTATTCTAGTGGATTGTATTACATTTATTATTCAAACCGGCTAGGGGAATACATAGTAAAGGAAGAAATATAACTAAATATAACCGAAGATGGTATTTTTTCTTTGACACAGAAAATAAACAAATATTGAAAAACATTAAAATAAACATAATAGTTTATAACAGTGTATTGTCATTAGGTATTATAAATATAATAATATTATTTGCCTGGCTCGGCGACGGTGATTAACTCATATTATTACCACCGCGACACGAAGTATTTTGGTATGGAAAGAAGCGGCGCAAGAAATTCCAGTAGTAAGACATTTTAAGATCCCTTCTCGGTCTATGGGTGCAATGAGATACTACAAATTAATTAATTTATCCGACTAATTATCTTTTTGATAAGGTGTTATCAAATATCTTATAGAGGAATGGGTGATTCATAAATTAGAATAAGACACGAGTATAAAATATATTTTAATCTCAATAACTCAAAATAGTTTCTTTATTACTTAAATCCAGTTCGCAAAAATCAATTTTGTCCACCCACTGGAACTGATTTGAATTTGGAATTCTGAGAATTGTCGTTTATAACGTCATTAGTTACAAAACATTCCGATACCTCTATACTCTATCAAAAAATTATTTGTATAAATAATATTTATTCAACACAATATATCTGAATTAATATGTTTGTGATTAATTTTGGATTCATTTGTATTTTTATTTTTTATTTTTAATTAATTCCAAAATAGCGTTTAATTGACAGTTACTTATTTTCAGATTTAATTTTAGAACGCACGCAAAGTACCATAAACCTCCTATGTTTTTTTTTTCTTTTTTTTTTCCTATTTATAATGGCGTTGGCGTAAGTACGCTCAGCCAAAGACAACCATAAACCAATGACTAAAAGGATCTAAAGCATAGATAAGATTCGTTGTTTTAATGTATAAGTTTAGAACAACAAGTGAGACAAGCAAGAACACCATAATTTAACACGGTTACAATGATAAAAACATTTACGTATATTATTACAGTTTGAAATCTTCTTTTGACATGTTATATTATTTTCCCAGTTAGGTAAATAGTAATATGAGTCACGCGAGAAAAGAGTAATTTCATATCTGTCGGACTGCCTTGCTATGCTTAGGATTCTAAGAGAATCGTTCGGTATACCTACTTGTGATTCGATTATAGATTTTTTCACCAGCTTGAGATTCAATCAAGGCATTGATAAATAAAACGAAAGTTGTTGCTCCAATAAGAACTACGTTGCATTTACATTTATTAGAAATATTTTTTAATACAAATGTTACTCATTACCTTCTTTAATGTTATTTTGAGGTTGAATTACCTGAGAAAAGTATAAATCGAGAAAATGTAGCACCTTGACATTAAATTCCAGTTGACATTTTTTGTATAACGAGATTTATCTCCAAAACCTAAGAAATTATATATTACTAAGGAAACCCTAAACTTATAATAGCTATCATTCTTAGATAGAAGTTAGTACCTACTGTATTATTGTGATAAAAAAGCCGCTAACGTAAAAAAATCTGCCCCCATAAAAATAGCATATTTTTCATGTGGAGTTTCAATTGAAAGCGTTATCCTTGTGCCAGTGAAGAATTGCCGAGCGATAAGTTAACGCAAACATATTTCAAAACAGACAAATGTCGGGTTTAACTCACTGGTATGCCTTACAAGCAATATTCCGCCCTCTTAATTACTACCCGGTGAATAATTAATAACACCTCAATTAAAATATCAACTTAACATTGCCACCAATTTGATGAAGACATTTCAACAACAACCGATTAATTTTCGCTTTAAGTAGCTTCTGAAATGTTTGATTTTGAACTCATATCGTCGCAAACATTTTAAATATATCGAGTATTATTCGTGCATTTGTACTTTATCATTATATTTCAACTGTGATACATCGGACATTGTACGGATTTTAGGTACTTTGATATTTTGTTTTAATAGTTGATAGCTAGTTAAAGCAGTCAATATTAATCTCAAAATTATATGTTATACATTAATATTATATAGTGCACATTTTAATATACCTATATACATGATAATATATTAATATTATGCAAATTTTATGACTTTGTATGAATGCGGAATCACGGAACCTATTGAAAAATTCTTTTATCATTTGAAAGATACTTTATTCCGGGTGGACACAGGCTATATATGTATGAACATATATCATGTAAACATTAAATTGTTTAACCCGAATGAAGTCGAGGCGGGGCTGCTGGAAATAATAAAGATAACTCATAAGTAAACAAAAAGTACGATTACCTTCCTTTTGCGATAAGCTACGAATTCTTAGAAATTTATGCGCAATGTCCAACGATGATAATGTTTGCTGACCGAATTGTAATCAATGTGATTAAACATTTGTTCCAAATTGCATATAGCGGGTAGTCATTCTGCTAGGCCATTAAATGCTTTAATTTGCGCGGATTTGTTGTCGTATCCTTAAAACATTATTTACCCCGAGATTGAGATATTTGTTTCGTGTCTGAACAAGTAGTATTACTAATTAACGCCTCGGGAGCTAAAACAGGCTGTGCAATTTATCGTAAAACCCAATTTAGAGCCGGAAGGCACGCGATTACAATCTTCTCACGAGAGGGAAGGCGCGCAAACTCCTCATCTCGAGGGAAATCACGCACGCAACAAACTTTATAGCAACACGTCCGAAGCCGATCCGCCCGGAGCGGCTGAGACCGCCACACACAGGCTCGCTCTAAAGAAATAACAAGACGCGGACACTGCCTCTACGCGGATGCCTCGCGTGATATTTAAGACTTTTTTTTATCACGACGCACTTCACGTATCAAGCATTGAATCGTTTCTCAATGCTTGTCACTTTCACAACACACGGGCACCCATTAGAAGCAATGCCCGCATCTCACAATGAAACTGACCGTAGTTGAATATGGCTGCAGGGCTAGCCGGATCCCGTCTTGAGCCAGGCGTTCGCGAAGGAGCCGTTTCAATTGAATGCGAGGTATCTTCACTAACTCCGCTTTTCCTTCCTCGTACTCGTCAGCATACTTTGCAGGTTCTACCGTAACAGTCGCCTGTTCCTTTCGAGCCTCCTCTTCACATCGGCAAGAGTCTCGAGCGGCGGCAGCTTCTTCCAAGGTGAAGTAAACAGCCGCTGCACCTTCTTCTCTCAAACTTCGCACAGAGTGCAGCAACCTCTGCCGATGGGCAGGATTTAAGACGCCGATCGCGTC
The DNA here is from genome assembly GCA_018251895.1 of Agathymus mariae mariae. Taxonomy (NCBI): domain Eukaryota; kingdom Metazoa; phylum Arthropoda; class Insecta; order Lepidoptera; family Hesperiidae; genus Agathymus; species Agathymus mariae. The sequence goes on from DWPT01003816.1 coordinate 11,741, forward strand.
CAAGTCGGGTTCGCCGACTTGCTTGCATATTTCCAAGTCGTCGTAACCGTTGTCGATAAAACTCTCCGCATATTGGCCCAAGTGGAGCGATCGTAACCACTCGACGACGATGTTGCCGCTCGCAGACGAGGCCATCGCGTCAAAGCGCGGGGTGCATCACAAAGCGTGCGCGCGGCGCGGTGGTCGGCAAGAAACTGTCGGCTTCGCTCCCCTTCGCCCCCCTCTTCCCCCACGAACGGCGGTCGCCGCCCCTAGACCTTACGTGCTTTTGCTTTTTGACATTTTTGTAGCATAATTGTACCATTCCATAGAGAACAAGAGGTGCTCGCCACGTGATAGGTGCTTTGAATGGCATTTGTTTACATTATTTCCACGCTTGGATACAACACTATTTGTTATTCAATCCAAATATCGAGAGCCAGTATTTGATTTTTATTATCAAGTGAATTGATGTGACAAAAAACCTTTAATAAAGTGAAATATACGTATACCAGCGGGTGGTGGACCGCGACGATGATTTGTGGTGATTTTTTTAATGTAATCGAAACTTGTTACAAGTCACAAATTTGTTTTACTTTTTACTACCTCTTCGGTTTCTTTTTTATTATTATATCTTTGGACAAAAACTTCATTCTCAAATCTTTTGTGTTTTGTGGTGCAATAGGAAACTGTTTACATAAGAATTTTGATAGACGCCTAAATTACTAATATATAGTTACCAAGGATTTGAAAACGCGAGGACTCTTTAGTCTCGTTGATTTTTTTTAACTCTTTTATCGACTGATAAAGGAACAGAAGAGTCACTCAGTGGTAATGTGGTGGTAACACCAGTGCATCAGCTCGAAATAGATACAATGCCCGCCACAATACAGAAACTTAAAAAAAAATACCACATTCAATTACCTAATCCAACACCTTATTACGCCTTATTTTAGTTTTCCCCTCGATCTCTTACGAAAGAAAAAAGGTTTTTAGACTGTATTTGCTGTTATTTCATAAAAATTCGTTTGTGAACCACATAAATAACCAAGGCGGTAATACCACTACCGTGGTTCATAAGCAGTCTGTGGATAACTTATGCAAATACAAACGCCATGAGCTCTTATCTCAAGCAAATTTAACCGATTTAGCACAATTACTAAATTTTATATTATATTGGAATTCGCTACCAAGCGTAAGTTTCAGTTCCGGTGCATGATACATAATTCTTCCTTACCAAGTTATTTATGTTAGATCCTAACCATCAATACTGAATCAATGAAACCGAGTACCTACAGGAAAATTTTAAAACATTAGGTACGTTTTAGAGATGTTTTTACAATGTTAAAGAGTTTTTTTGAAGTGGAAGAAATAAATACCGTAAATAATATGAAAAATCAACACGTACTAACATAATACAAGGTAATAAAAAACACATCGACTTTTAAATGCATTAGTCCGTTCGTACATATAAACTACTATATATATGTATGTAAGTTAAAAGTGTATAATTAAACAATAAACGAGTCAGTATTCAGTATTAATTTACGAGTAGACAAACAACCTAACTGGTCACTGGTAACTGGTCACCGCAGGTAATGCACATTCGGAATATAAGCACAATACAATAACAACAATGATGCCCAGTGGCTCGAAAGTCGGTCTCTAATTTTAAAATGATTTGTGTAAAAAATTAATAATTCATGGTGTATACGTTCCAAACCCTTAAGAAACTGGTTCGTCCCTTTTTTATGGGCCAGCATCATATCGGTGAAGTCCTCATGAAAGGCGACGACCAACTTTTACGTTTTAAAAGTTGGTAACATCATGGTAAGGATCAATTAATGAATGAAAAGAGTAATATTTGTTCGAAGTTAGTTTTTGCAAACACTTTTAGAAAGTCAAATTAAGCCATCGCTGCATCAAATTCCTACCGTGAGTAGACTTTGAAGAAGAAGCGGCGAGAAACTCCCAAGGAGTTTTTTTCCTACTCACAGAATCAAGAAGCAATGAATACTATTCAACAGAATGAGTGTTGCCGCTAGAACAAACAATGTTTTGGTTACAACTAGGGATATTATGGATATGAAATTTCGGATCCGGATAAGGATAAGGATATATTAATAATTTTTTACCGGTTTCGGTTACGGTTATGGATATGAAATTATTTCGGATTATCTGATTGTTTCGGATAATTTCGGTTACGGATA
>DWPT01003817.1:0-13927 GCA_018251895.1 Agathymus mariae mariae
CTAACGTTTAATGCTTTATCTACCCCGAATATCTAATAAAGATAACATGCCATTCAAAGGTTTCTTAGGATAAATATCTATTTATACAATCTGACCGATCAAAAATGTTAATAACCTGTAAAATGTATGTATGTAAAGAATATCTTCTAACACTGATTGCTATGATTGCCAGCAAAACTAATCCTTTGTTTTCTAATTGTATTTTATCTCATTAGCGACAACGCACGGCACGACGTTAATCTTAATTGAGATTATCTAGAATGTACTTTACCACATTGCTACAGTGAAAATTGAATGATCTGATTAATATACGTGAAATAATCACGACTTAAATATTTGTACCGGTACTATTTCTATAATCAAACCCTACTTAATTCTGCCACCCACAAAACCAACATATAACGAAAGTGTAAACCGACGATCGAGGGAATTTCTGGAATGTAGTTAAGTAGGTACAACAAACTTCCTCGCGTACAAACGGGGAATTCAATAAAAGAGCCGTGCGAAGGCTTTCTGTTTCATAAAGTAGGAATTACACCTACCTTCTAACACATGTAAGCATACATGAATTGAATGAATGATTTTAATACCAGTTTAATATACATTTTTTTTATTATACCATTGAGTAATTAGTTACTTTCTTGAATCTATATTTATACATATAATAAAGTTTTAACTGATCGCTTTCTGTACAGAATATATGATAAAAACTGTTTTTAGGAGCCTTTATGGCGTAATTGAATCTAAAACAATAGTTGTTAGAATTGGTGGCTGTTTGTCTGTACGTTTGTGCGCATTAATCTTTTTCTTAGTTTTATTAGTTTTCACTAATATATTGCAGTAACAGTCACTTAATAGTTAAAGTTTGTTTAATATCAATTGCCATAAATAAAACAGTTAAAAATTAATTAACTCTCATTCACAGAACGAGAAAAAACCATTCCAAAAACAATGCAGACGCTATTTCTAAACGTAAGGTAAAGTTTATCTGGAGTGAGGGCGGTTTAGTAGTTACTAAATATACAAGCTTAGTTTATAGCAATAGGTAAATCCGAGTAGATTCGGACCGGTTCGAGGTCTTGTTCCAAGAGCTGTTCCCGACTACAAAAGGGTTTTCGACATTGCAAGAGCCTTAGCCAGTGAAACAAATCCTACTAAATAAGAAATAGGTAAGACATTATGTACTCAACAATACCAATTTATGCCACCTAATTCATATTTATCATGTCGATATTGACAAGAAAATTATAATTATCATCGTTTGTTTCCTTATGATAATAATTATCATCATGATTGTTATAAATCAAATATTGGTAAATATGTTGTCTGTAATACGATGTTTTTATAATCATGTCATTATCAATCATGTGTCTGTTAGTTATCGTTTAACTTTGCCCGATATCAATGCACTAGACGCACAATTTGTTTGAGTCGGTGTTTCATGATTATGTTAGTACTGTCATACGTTATAAACGAATTCTTTGAAAAATTATAAATTACTAGCGGCCCGCTCCGATTATTATCAGTTATATTTATTTTACATTTATTTTTGTTATTTAAATGTAAATTTGATCGATGGTATACCGGGACTCCTTGGTTTCAGAATATATTTTTAGAATGATGTCATTTTTCAACATGAAAAATGTTTAATTTCCATTTCAAGCTGGCAAAGTAGATCAGAGATACCCGCATTTCCTGTCAACCACAGCTCAGGCAAATATTCTGAATGCAAATTTTTCGTAAAAGGGAGATTTACCATAAAACAAGTCACATCGCGAACTCTGGAATAGATTAAGTAAAGGAAGAAAATCGTGAAAAACTTCGATGGCTCGAACTAAATTGTCTTAAAGTCATGTCTGGACGACTGGAAATCTCTCTCTTCCATTTTGAAAAGCTTCAGGTCACGTCTTTCCGTGGTAACAGTCCTAAAGTGATCACAAACTTTGGAACGAACTTTCTGCATCAGTGTTCCCTCCAAACTATGACCATGGGGTCCTTCAAGAAGCGGATCTATCATTTCCTTCTAGGCCGGTATCGGTGACGCCCCCGGTGTTGCCAGTGTACATGGGCGGCGGTGAACACATCAGATGACCCGTCTGTTTGTTTGCATGCCTAAGGCATAAAATAAATAAAAAATTATGTATTTTAAAATTTAATGTACTTATGTTTTACTGATATGAAATTTGTATGGCCGGTAATCCGTCTGATGTGAAATGGATACAGCAGCATACCAACTAACCTGTACCTAAATTCAAAAGTATTTTTTTCTGTTTTAAATGTATGCATGTAACTAGTAATAGTCCCGTCAATGAATTTCGGTGATTTCGGATCATCGTTATTTCTGATGTATTTCAAATACATATTTTAACGAACATATTCAAAATGTACCGCTTTCCTGTGGGGTCGTGACCAACGTTTAAATCCACATCTATAAAAATAAAAATGAATTGCGTCATGTATGAAAAACATTTGAGACAGTCTCGACCGATTTGGCTCAACTTTTTTGTTGTTTGTAATTATCAGAACAAAGTTTATATGATATGTTTTTTTATATCCTCCGGAAAAGGTGAAATTTAGAAGAAATTATTCTATGATATTATAATTAATTAATGATAAAGTAACTCTTTGACTTACTGACAGTCAACATCCTGAAACACTACAGTTTAAACATTTTATAAAATAAACATTAAATATTTTTGATACACATATTTCTACGTATACTGATAAGTTTCTTACGTTCCAAAATTTTTGATATTTGTTCACCTTCCACCAACCTGCCATTTCCGGATAATTTTTTAATCAGTTTCTTATCAGCTAAAATTACGTTGAAAGACATAAAGCGAGAACGCCAATATTGGAACTTCATGTGTCTGTGGAATAATCTCTAGAACCACGGGATCCATATCAAAAATATTTTACCGTTATATGTTAGGTCTATTATTCCGGATGGACATAGCCTTTCTGTACGAGCATATTATGTAGGTATATTATATTTATTCAATCCGAACAAAGTCGCGACGGGTGAACAGTACGCGACGTTGCCGCTTTGACAAATGAAAGAAAGAGGTGCAGACAGTATAGTGAAGCGCCATTTTCATTTTCCTTTTCTACGTTTGATTTTAAACATAACATTAAACATAACTATTTTATGATCTCAACTTACAAATCGAATCCATTTCTAATTTAATGATTGAATAAAATCGACAAACTTCCTTTTATTGAGTTATTAAAAAGATCATCGAATGTTTTTCTAAATTGGATGTAGGTTATCCGATAAATTGGAAGGAAGAAATAGAGAGAGGATTTGTTTGAATTATTGTTACTAAAAAGCGCTGAAATAATTTGCCACTAGCGATACCTCGTCCAACTGTAACCACTTTGCTTGGTGGTAGGGCTTTGCGTAAAGATTATATTACCAATATTATTATTAGGTCGTTAATATTATTATTGGTATTGTTTCTTTCCGTGAAGCCTGCCTGGCTAGCTACCACCCTCCTGCTTGAATCAGCCACCAAACAACTGGTCGTGTTCCGGCTGGGGGCTTGAGCTTCTTTCTTACTTTCTTTCCATTTCCTGGCCGACATCGCATCAGTGATACCTTTGGTCTTGCTGATGTCCATGGGCGAGCAGGTGGCTCGTCTGCTCATTTGTCGGCTATTACCATAAAAAGAAAACCACTTCTCAAGTTATATATCTCAGTCGATTACTTGTATGCGATACTTAGTCATGGTTCAATGTAATTTTTTTGTTATTTCCGGTGTATGCAGATACGAAGTGTTTACTTGCTAAGAAATCCGATATTTTGCGACGTTTTACAGAACTCCCTGTACACCGCACCCTATTTTCCTCCCAACCCACTCCCTTAACTTAGAAAGAAAATCACAATTTAATAGCATCATATCGCGCGACATGGCACTCTCTACGCGTCGAAATATCTACCAATATTAAATAAAAGGACAAATCAATTTAGCCATTGAGAATCTACTATGAATTTTTAAAACGACATTTATTATACGTCTGAGGAAAAATTATAGACTTTAAAATAGTAATTTATGTTTTAGAGTGCGTTTTCATAGCGCAACCCACAGCTCACGGGAACATCTAGATGTTGACTTAAATTAACTTTGTATGAAAATATGAGTGGAAATGCCCACGGCGATCCATGAACACACCACGCACGTTTACATAATTGATGGGATACATTGACAAGTATGTGTAGTTCACACGTCACACACATACATGGCAACTCATATGTATGTTGGCTGAAGGAATATAGGGACATGTAACTTTTCGTTTAAAGATAAATAATAATATCTAGTGTTATGAAAGCTGAAAAATTTGAAATAGCCTATTTTTATAAAAATAGAATTTACCTACAATTTAACAAGCAAAGCCAGCAATTTTGAAATTTAGTATTAAGTAATGTTTTTCTGATGTAAAGCTAAGAAATATTGAAGTTAAACCTTTATGAAAGTAAATTAAATGTTTAATTAAAATTTACAAACCCAATTCGGTTTTTTTAATAGACCATTAGTTAAAGTCACAAACATTTCTACTGTAGATACATAATACGTTCACGATATGTACTATGATAAAATCATGGTGTAGAAACCATTCGAAAGTGGGGGCTGATTAATTTATTAAGACTGGTTATCTCTTCTACAATTTTATTTAGCTGCAGATCGCTAAAACGACACACCGCATGGGGAGTGAATCCTTGAACTTCGCTCTATCTGCGGGTGGGTGGTGACCAAGCCAGACGCTCGACGTTGCTGGCGCCTCATATGAACGAATGAATACATAAAGGACATGTAGCTCCATCTAGTCTCGGTAAGTGTTACTATTAATTGCTCGGTACAAACGCCGTCTTAATGCTGATGTTTGCTTTGTAACGCATGAGCCGAACGTAAACAAATGAAGTTAACCGCCTGAATATAATAGTATCGAAACTGACTTTGCACAAGTTTAAACTTTTGTAATTACCATGTGTTGTTAAAAAAATGTGCTGAGGAGTTGCTTTAGCCGTTTCTTCTCCTCAACGTTATAGCGCCTTTTCGAAACGGTAGTAGAAGCAAAAAATGACGTGCATAAGTGTATTTAGAGAATACTTATGTAATCAAATTATTTTGAATTTGAATTTAAGTGAACACTAAAAGATTTTTCTTACAAACATCAGTGCATAGTTATGTTAGGTCCCCGTAGACCACTAATGAGACACAGCTGCCTTTTAAGATGTCCTTGCATCTCGAGCGCTAACACTCGTCTCGTACCCAACAACATATCCCTAATAAGAACTGACAGTAGAGATATAGATATCTATCACATAGCAATGCGTTACCGCACTACATGTATTTTTAGCCGAATTATTAAATATATTATGTTATCGTCTAAGGAAATGATGTCGTTTCAACTAATTTTAATCGGTTACACCTTCTTAGTTTCCAGAAAACGTCAAACAGCTCAACGATAACATGTGACTGGGCAACGTGAGATAATAATGAGGAGAGTTTCGAAGCAAAGAGAGGCACCAAGAAGATTTATAATGTTCTTTTCTAGTTAAAGCAAACCAAAGCTACGAATAAAACAGTTATTGGAAAGTATTTACTTCGATTAGCTTATTATCGTAACTATATCATGTTTAATCACATATCACCGAAGATTATCAAAAGGCCCCGTCAGCACATTTTTATACAACGCTTCTTAAATAAAATTTTGCACTATTCTAGTTTATTGATAACTTGAATGAACACGATAAAAAATTACTGCTACAAAAAATTTTTAATCGTAGATTCATATCTCACACGCTAATATGAAATGCTAGAAAATGAATACATAAATGAGAAAATAGTAGAATAAAATTAAAGACAACTATAAAATAAACGGTCTATATTATACCCGTTCTGCACAGGTATGAAGCATTCCAGAATTTTCAAAAAAAACCTAGAAACAATCACTGATTTATTATGGCAGTTTATTTTCTATAAGAATTAAGGTCAGATATGTAACAACTATAGAATTGATGTTACAAAGATTAACTTGTACTAAAACTGTAAATTATTTTAGTATAGTAAAAACACTTGCATCTCGCAGTATGTTTTCTGGTTAGCGATAAAAGGGAATTAAAAAGAATTGAAATCAACGAATGCGAATTGTTACACCATTGGCAACTTCTTAGTTTGGTTTTTTATACCCATCGTATCAATTGCTTGTTGTCACACTTCACGTACCTATTGGAGCATAGTGGAGAACTCCCGATTATATTTTTATTTGTGATTAATTCGTGCAGCATTGAAACCCAAGTTTTTCGAGCGGGATTCCAAATTTCAAAGCATCGCACTGCTTTTATTATAAAAATCCTGATTACAATTAACAATGTGATTTGAAGAAACATTCTCACATCTCCGCTCTAGGATTGTCTGTGTGACACGAGTTAGACATCATAAATTATTAAAGCCTGAGTCTAGAAATGTATATGTAACATTGATGTTAATGTGTTTGTGACAGTGCTGCCAAAGAATCATACCTGGAAGATTTCGCTCGATTGATAAGGTCACTTCCAACTAAGCGACAGGGCCGTATAATTCTAGGAAGTACTTGATTGTACGATAGTCATAAGTACTTGTAAAATGTTACACAGATTATCATTGACTTTAGTTACTGTTTTACGTACACCAAGGGCAGTAGAATGTTAGTTCTCTCATAATATTTCTCTATAGCGAAGCTATTCTTTTCATCTTGCTGGCATTTTACCAAGCGGCTTTTTATTCAACTATGTACAAAGGCGTAGTAAAATTGGTAGGGCGCGCAATCAATGCTCTACAGAAGAAAGATCTCAGAGCTCTTTTTATTTCCCTCCCATAGACAGACAGTTTTAAAACTCTGTCGATATTGAATATTGAACGTATAATTAAAATAACGTTTGGTATTTCCAACGATTTTCCTCGGAGACAACGTATATTAACAAAGTCCTATTACCCCTCGGTACTGGGGAATATAATAGAATTATATCTTAAGAATCAGGATACTATTTCCAGCGCCAAGTAGAATCTTCAAACTTGATAAAGTTTGATTTGCATAATAGTAATATTTCAGACAAATGAGAAATAGTTTCATAAAGTTATTTGACATTATTTGTCACCTGCAGCCTATTACACAAGACAAGGGTCTCTCTTTAATTCACCTTGACGCTGCAGCAGAAATCGAGAGCACCTATTAATAAATCGAAATCTATGTGATTATATGAATAAGTTGAGGAATTATTTTTTAAAGCATCTAGAAACCAGGAATATGAATGGTATCCTGATGATTCATATTGACGGTGTCCATTGTATAAATCATGGCTTTTGAATTGAAATATTTTTCATCTATGGGTCAGAAAAATAATGAAGAAACTTGGCTCTAAAATCGAGCCGTCTTTAAAGTGCTTGTCCGAATAAGGTAGTACATATATTAAGCACATTATGAAATTGAAGCGCTCATAGCCTACAGACAAAAAATATATATGAAAAATAATTCCTTAAGGTATCCATAATCTCATAGATTTACTAGTAGGTGGTTTCTGCTGGAGCATCATGATGAATTAAAGAGTGACCCTGGTTGTAAATGATTAATAGAGTTAAGCATCTTTGGGAGCAGTCAGTGGCCAACCACTGACTGCTCCCGAATACTCCCACATATCCAAATATGTGCTCATTTATATTCAAATTTCTAGATCGCTTTCGTGCTATGCAGATAAAGCCATTATATCTGATCTCTATACACATAACAATCATTAAGGCATTTTCGAAGGATTCATTTCGCATAATAACTTGCGATACTAAGTATCGCAACTTAAGAGTTGACCAGTAACTTCTCCATACCAATTCGCATAAGACCAGCGTGATATAGTATGCTTCTAAACTTTTCGATTACATCTTCGGGGATCTACGATCTATGCTCTGCCGGGGACAATAGTGGGTTGATGCCAAATTATAAATAAGCTCTCATTTTCGTGCGGTATGTTCATGGTGCTCTCATATTGTATCCTTGTTAGCTAACCAAGTGTCGTTAGTACATTTTAGATATCATTTCAATATTAATCCAACACTTAATCAGCGATTCCACAACTACGAAAATGTCAAAGTTGACTATAATCACTAAAGCCCTAAAAGCACTTGTTAAACCGTCTTTTATATTTTTCAGCTAAGGTTATATATCAAGTCTTTTTCCCAGTATCTTTATAGTAGAAGCTTGCTATAATATCTTTTTGTTTTATTTATAAAGGCTAGACTTATTTTACCACACTTGCAATAGAGTCCTACTAAAATGTTTATATAAAAATAATTAAATTTTTTCTTGTCTACAATACGTACTAAAACGGAGAAATCATAGAATTTATAAAATATTACTTATATCTTACGACGAAATGGACCTTATAAAAGTAATATATTTCTCTAAAGGAAAACATCTTCATAATAAAATCTGCTGTTGTGACTGTCGATGATAGTTCAAAACATAATCCTTCACAAATGTCTGACGTCAATAAAAAGAGTCGTAAACATATTTGTCATAACATAAATATCCTGGAAAACATGGTAAGAACATAAACGCGTAACATTTATGAACTTCGTTGCGAAATAGAAAATTTATAAAATTTTGGATTAAAATATTTCGTTCCATTTTTAAAGATTTTCCTAATAATAAATCAAATTTTATCTTAATAATCTTACTCTAACCGAAATGTTTTAATCTTAACTGACCTCGATTCGCACAGTAATACAATCGACCGTCAACTAGATTCATTTAACACATACATTTGCCTTATTAAATAAGTATTCACTTTTTCATGAAATCGGAGCTTACACTGGAGCGAAAGTAAAGACTTTTCCAATGTCAAAAAAAATATGTTTGTAAGGGGCTCCATCTTTCAATTCGAGCCACTCCTCATCGATACTATGTGTGCACCACATTACTGTCCGGCTGCTGGATTAAAATTTACCTTCAAATAAACAGAATCAATAGTGGTCCACCGTCCTAGCCAAATATGGATGGATGGAGAACTAGTGATTGAGAGAGGACTGATCTCACTTGGGTCTGGAGACAATAGTCGTTTTGTAATATTTCCGGAGTTTGAAGCTCCAATATTTGAGAGTGGTCTAAACGGAAGATCTTGGCAAGAATTCCTCATAACCCGATTGCGCTCTCGTTAATATCAAGATTGCCTCTTGGACATTGTAATTTAACATTAACTCCTGTTGTGATACAATTCATTAAAGCAATAAGGAATAAATAAATCCGCAATAGTCCTTTACTTCGAACTAGACATTGACGGTGTCATAAAACAGTTCTGGAGCGTAAATAAGCAATTCGTTTTACCATTCACAACAACATGATTTATTAAATGTACCCTACATAATGTATTTTCACACCTGGTTCTGCTCATTACATAACAGAAGCAAACTCACAAGTATTAAAAGAAAAAAATAAATCCACAAACATAGCTGCCTTCAACAAACAACATTATAATTAAGTTTCTAAACACTCCTGGATCATGAAAGCTGTGGTGTCTTTCGTGGTTTATAACGCGGTATTGTCGCCGGGTTAGTTGTGAAATATTTTTAACACGCTTTTCACACCCTAAAATACGAAACGGTTGTGAAACGCGTCGATGTATGTTAATTTTATATTTACTATGCGTTTTTAAAATTACGAACATTAATATTATTTCCATAATGACTACGTAACTTTCAATAGGTTCAGACTGGGTTCAGAATATTCCGAGCCGGTGCCAATAAAGGAAGGACTATGACTCTATCTCTATCGGTTGCGTTGACCATTTAAAATCAGGTGAATTACATATCCATTTGGTTCCTGTTCAAAAAACGGATACTACATACAGTTATCATGTACACAATCAGCGTGTCAACAAATTAGTTAATCGATGAAAGCGTTTAGTGTTACAAATAACAATTTCACGGAAATTACATATCTCCAACAGATAATAACTTAATCAGACATATTAATTTCATTACACGAGGTTCGCTTACATATATAATGTTGTAACATATTTCTATAATATTAGAAATAACAACGATAATCGTATACGATGTAGGTATTTTTATTATATGTTAGTTAAAATAGCATAGTATTGGCAGACGTCACACTCCTTGAGAACATCAAGGAGAACATTTAGATAAGCAGGTTTCCTCACGATATTTTCCTGCGCTAAAGCTAATACTGAAAACATTTAAGACCTGTGTACGTTATTGAAACCTGATTGCTAGAGAACATTGCTTCAGGACCCTGCAGCCCTGACAGTAGTGACCTTGCTTGCCGAGAGCTAGGTCCCGAGGGCCATTCCCCGACCGGGATAGCCAAATAAATGTTGGTTCTCGAGTTGTGGGTGTTCGTGATGTCTCATTTTTGAACATCCACGTCACTCGAAACATAGGGATACCTAATGCCAGGGTATGAAAGCGTGAACGTTTAACCAAAATTCCCTGTCATTAAAAGCAAACCCGAGCCCAGCAGTGGACAATACTGATAATATGTAATTTCTTATCATTTCATAAATTTGTGGTGTGTTATATTGTAACCCTATTTTAGAACCGGAACCGAATAGACCAACCGAAAATAGAAAGTGAGTTTTATGTAAAACAGTTTCGGTATATTTTTAACAGCATAGCTGAGGAGACGGGCTACTTGCCGGTAAATCGTCACTTCATTTCTTAACTGACACTTCCTGCTCACTTTGAAAACATTTTACTGTTATTTCTGTAAGGAAAGTACTCTAGTTGGCTAGACTCGTAAAAGTCCCTACCACCATGGAAATATTACTATCCTAGAGATTCAATACAGTCTCCTCGTTGAAATCATCGCGTTGTATACAATACACGATGGCACAAATGTCTGCTTAGGTGGACGGCTAAAGGGGGGGCACTGCAATAATGCACCGTTCTTACGCGACTGCCAGTTTTATTGAAACTTATTGGAGGACGAGTAAGGCAACGCGTTGTTATGCTTGCAGTGCTACGTACTTGTGTTTATCGTCATTATTACAGTCGATGGAATAACATCATATCTGTAATTTTCTTAGTTATGAAATGATACAGCAATAAGTAACATTTTAACATGATAATATATGTAGCACGAATTTTTATATTAACTTTATAGTGAGAACGTTGACGCAATTTCAAACACTTAAAAAAATATATTGAAATAACTAAACATTAAGCCGATGAATACGAAATATTCATGGAGTGGCTAATAGTCAACACAAACTCAATATTGAAAGCATGGAAACGCTGTAGAATTTTTTTGCTAGCGGTTACCCATCCGACCACCGCCTGCCGATCACTGACGATTAATATAAGAGATCGGGTTATGAGCGCGTTCTATTAAGGCACAGTTTATAAGGTAAATAAGGTTTAAAAAAACCTAAATTGTCAAGCACTTAAATAACTTGAATTTTTTTTTCAAAGTTAAGTTGTAATGTACGTTTAAATATGTTGTCTACATCAAATATCAAATCTTGTCAAATATGAAAACGTCAAACAGAGACTATTCTATAAAGGAATTATATTTTTCTACGACAAAAATAAAACAATTTATAATTAAAAACATTATAGATTATTACTGTCTGTGTGCCCCTTTCTCTACAAACTTTCATATTGGCTTAAAAACGAAATTTGAAATTTTTATCTACTTAATAATAAACAAACTTTATATCCGCGTATCAGTGACAAACTATTATTTTTTTAATAAGAAATTTCTAGTAGAAATGTAATTTCTTGTCATGTACGGTCAAGGTTATAGTAAACCAAAGCACTGCAAAGGTTAAAGGCAACCGATCATGCGCACTGCACACTGCTTGTCACGTTAAAATTAAACAATTTCATTTTATATGTTACAGAAAATATAAAAAAAATACATTTCTGTTGATACTAACGAGAACGAAATATTGCTCAAACGGTCATTGGTGTAACCAATATGAGATTGTACAAGTATTTTAAGCTATTTTTTTCGTTATTAGCATTGCTACCAACTTACCTACCGTTCTACTGCTAAGCTTAAATCTTCTTCTAGAATAAATTAGAATATAGATTAAAATTGAGGTTAAATTGTATCACTAAATACGGGTGGATAAAACCTTCATGATAATAATAACAATATTTATAGTAATATCGTTTAGATATCAATGTATCACTTCACGGTAAAACTAGGCTTCGCTTCATTATTGGTCACCAATGCATCGTTTATGCTTTTTTGTATTGCTAATAAACACGAGTATTAGTACTTACAGTTTTAACTGGCCAACTTGGTCGTCTGCCGGATGCTGCCGTAAAAGTTATAATCCAGCGCTTAGATGTAAGACATAAAAATTATTCTGATTGATTTTAATCGAAGGTAGTTCTAGTTTGCCAGCCGGATAAAGAAACTTAATCACCATTACGATATACATAACCTATAATTGTTAAACATATTTTATAATTGAAGATATTATATAACAGAATATTTCTTTTATCTTCATATAATTACATCGTATACTTTGTTTGAATGAATTGTAAGCGCTCACTTTGTTTGCTGTATTATTTACAGCTCCAATCCCATACAAAATGCGATGCCCACGCGTTGTACAAGGAGGAACAAGGTGTAGGTATGTTGAATCTGAATCTAGCTGAAAACAGTGAAGAAAGTCGTTTGTATATTTTATTGGATAAGAAGTTCGCAAAAGGACTAACTTGTCATTAAAATTATAGTAATTTATCCAATTGTTTTCAATTTATATAAATACGTAATATATCACATTTCGATTTAACGACTTTTCTCTGCACGTTGATGGTTTTTAGTTAAAGTGAGTCTACATTCGTACGCTAATCCTCTACATTCACAAATATATTCATTAGTTCCCGCAGAAAAATGTATACTATCTTTACTACTCAGGATATAACTACAAAACCAAACAAACTAACAAGACAAGACTACAAAACTGATATCGGATGTAAAATGTCACGTAAAGCGAGCTCAAAACTAAATCTTCAATACATTTGTTTGGCAATTTTCTCGGATACTCACGCCGGTAATGTCAATGCTGCTTTGGTGATTGTTATTTACTAAGTAAATAATTACTAATAATATTCCTAGAGTCAGTAATAATGCACGCGTAAACTTAATGTATTTAACGTGCCAATAATAAATAATCTACTGAACCATTAATAAAAATCAATAGTCGTATGTACCGTTAGATCAATACTTGAGATGGCTTCGACAGAATTAGCTTTTTTATTGTGTTCGTAATTTTCAGGTTAAGGTTTGCATGAAGAAAATATTTGTTAGAAACCAACGGAAAAGGCGTAAATTTGGATGATGTTTTTGTAAGTATATCTTAATAAAAAATGTGAGGATTCGGTTTGACAGCTCTGTATATTGAAAAAATCGATTTAAAAATCGCTTCCCGACAATCTATCTGATTGAGTAACAAACAACTCACAGCCTAAAGAATTGGAAACAGAGAAAGGTTATACGTATAATGGTATATATAATACCAATGGTAACATTTTTTCTTTAGCCCACTTCTCATTCTGCCTTAATCAACTCGACACTTGAGAAATCGGGGCGGGACGCTAGTGCTATAATAAAAATCTATACATCTATGTGATGTTATTGACACACTAATGTAGTTCTTGTTAAATCAATTTTATTTCATATTTTATTGTGCCTTACAAATTTTACTAATTTTTTTTATGTAGTACTTTTCATTTAAAATAAAAAGAAATTTCTACTCTCTATTGCTTTATTACGCAAAACACATTCACGTGAAATTAGAACGACGCATATTTTTTATAAGGTTTGAAGCTACATAAATTACCATTTAAACGTATCTCCAGATAGTCAATTGACAAACCAAGGAATAAATCATGCTATTTTATGTATTTCATAAATTTTACCG
>DWPT01003818.1:0-13926 GCA_018251895.1 Agathymus mariae mariae
AACTTGAAGTATTCTTAGCATTATCTTTACAAAATAATGTCGCTAGTTATCATTTTAATACCATTATTCATTCTCAAATTGTTATTAAGTTTGTTATCATTTGTTTTCTCATAAAACCCGAAGTATGCTGACGCCTATATTTTGGATTCACGGAGGAGCTCCTAAATAAACTTGTTCGATTGTAAAACTTGTCTATTATCTCTTTCTTCAGATTCAAAAAGTTCGATAAAATATTGAGCAAGGATCCCAAACGGTTCCCAATTCGACTTCACAGGATCACTTGACTCATGTGTCTACTGTTTAAGATATTGCATATCTCTTCTCCTCCCATATACCTTCGCAATCGATTTATAATTGCTCATTCTCTAGCGGTATCATGGTGATCACATCTAAAATATCTCCTTGAGTTTCCTTCTTATAATTCCAGCTTTAAATCTCATTATTTGAACTGATAATAAGGTAAGGTTGTAGAATTTGCTCATTTCTAGTAAATGAGATACGGAAACAATCTCTTTATTTAAAAAACTCATCAGACATTTCTACTGAGTTAAAACTTGATGACAATAATCTATCTAATAACATTATCTATAAAACAGATATAATATTCACCGTATGACTATTCCGTTTTTTGAAGCTACTGGAATAAATCCTGATTAGGAATAAGTTGAACTCTATATAAACTTTTCATACATGTTATGTTTCCTTTATTTTATCGTGTAATGAAATTAAAAATAAACCCTCAATTATTACTATATATTTATTTTATTTGTCATTACTACACATCTTTTTATTATTAGTTATTTAATGATTATTAACACTTATCATTGAGTTATTATTTTTGGTATTATTATCGTTCTGTAAAGCCTGCCTAGCTACCACGCTCCTGCCAGAGTCAGCCGCCAAACGGTTCCTCGTTTTACGGCTTTGGGCTTAAGAGCTAAGAGCACTGACACCTTCGATCCTGCTGGTGTCGATGGGCAACGATGACCACTTACTATCAGATGGCTCGTCTGCTCGTTCGTCGGCTAATATTGTAAAAAAAAATCATCTCGTCATCATAATCCATAATATTTTCATTACGATCACCATTTTACACGTTAATTCATATAAGTAACTATGAAATACTTTTGCAACAGCACAAATACTTTTGCAACAACTCGATTCACACCATCAATGCTAAATGTGAATGCAATTCGAAGCAATGGTAACCCACTGTATTATCCGAGCAAATTGAAGTGTCTCGGAAGATCTGTATACTTCCGGATTTCGCGACCGTCGTTACTGATAGGCGATTAGTCCTGGGCTTCAGAGCGGATGTTGTGCTTCTCATGAATCAATTTGGGTCATTCTCACTGTTAAGGCGCCTGAACCGTAGATACTTATAAAGTAGGTTTAAATAAGATTTGCATTTTAACATTAGCTAACATTTTTATGAAATTCGATCAATCGATGGCAACAAATAGTATAAAATAATATGTTATATATTTATTATGTGTGACGTATTGATAGACGGTATTTAATAGATTTAAAAAAAAATACAATTATGATAATAGATATGTTATCTGATATAGTATAAAATATCTTATTTATCCCAAAAATTTTAAAGATTTCCTAGTCATGAACGATTATAAATGTAATCTTAAGAAGGAAAAAGTAGAGAATGAAGTTATGAGAAGTGGGAGTTGAAGGAAAGTTTAAAGATTGATAAATTATAAATTTGTAATTGGACTTCAATCTATGTACTATTCACTACAGATCGGGCTATTGTCTTTCTTAATTATGGGATAAATTATACATATTACACCTACGTTTTTTATAAAAATGTGTAATCATCAGATAATCTTTTGGTAATTGCCTCTAGTGTCGACCCGACCAAGCGACTGCGATGCAAATGTTTATCTTAGAAGATGACTTACAGTTGCATCAAACCACCACTCATTCCGAGTCCTTCGTGATAATTTATTATTCGGTTACAGTATTGCACTGACTTGCATTTCTGGAGAAAAAGTGTAAATCTCCAATATATCTAAAAGACATACATATTGCTTAACGCCAGGGGACGGCTGCCGGGAGTCTTGAGACATTTAGCGAGCGAACGACAAAGCACTGAATATAAGATGATACAATTTGCAGCTCCGCATCGCTTAGGTACACTCTAGCGAATGTGTTTAATATAGAGTAACTATTCATATGAATATTGTAACAATGAACATAGTAAAAGCAGAAATGGCAGTTACTTGCATATTAAAAGCCAAACTGAAGTCAAACGAGCATTACCATACCAGTTCAACTACAAATATTTATTTTCTATTAACTTAGAACTACAACCTGACAAGTATTTGTGTATATGTAACCGATATTCCAGATTATGAAATTTTAAATGTACTATTGACCTAATCTCTTTCATTTAATAAATGCTATGTTTAACCTTAAATCAAAACTTTCAAATCATATGAAAAGCTATGTACTAGTTTTCAAGATTATCGCGTTTGGTCAAATAGACAAAGATTTTGGATTATAAACTACTGTATTATTACATATGAATTAATAGCTTTATAATTAAAACCGTAACCTAATTGCGTAGTGTTTTCACCGATCATATACAGTGCATCAAATGACAGCCGATTATTGGAGTATGAGGTGCTTTAAATAATATTTATATATTAAAAGAATCATTAATTTTCATTTATAATGAATGTTAATATGAAGTAAAATCATTTGCATACTTGTATAATTGGCACCTTGCATAATGCAGTGAGAGAGACAATTTTGATCTTAAACCGAAGGGACTACGTCATAGAATCATTTGCTCAGTTAAGTGTAGGTAAAGTCAGAAGTTGCAAATATGCTAACAGGTGAATCGACGAAGTTTGTGAGCTTAGGGATTGTTCAGATGGAATTTGTTAAAAGAAAGTTTATCTTGCGGGAACGCAGCCTGAAGTTTTCTCAGTATTAGTAACATTGATGTTCTGTTACTAATAGGCTTGCATTGTGTGTGGACAGTTGATTGAAAGAATCTATTGTATAACTTTTTCAAATAAAGGGAGTAATGTTTTTTTGCATAATAAGATGGTAAATCTACAAGTGCAACAATCATTAAAAAAACCAAACAAATATTAATAAGTAATTATAATACAAATGCAGCTTAAAAGAATAGCAATGCCGAATAAATCTGATTTAATTGTAACATTGAATCATGTATTAAACCTAATACCAACCTACTGCAAGACACTCGCTATTAGGGTTATCTTAATCATACTTTCCTATGCTTTTCAACGTGTAATACTCGAGACATATTTGTGAGATCAGTTGTATATCTGACATGCTCCGGCACATTTATTTAAGTAAATATCTTTTTTCGCCAAACGATTATGCTAACAAATGAAAGGATGGTTCCTATAATCTATCTATCCCTACTGTCGATAGTCCATTTCTTTCTGTACTAACATGTCCTTACTGATCTTTGACAAGTTAGTCTCGTGAAACAGTAAATTTGTTTTATGAATAGAATATGATGTAGATGAATATCTATGAATATATCCATCGAAACGCTTAATAAAAGTTAAAACTACTTTAGTATTTCCTCATCTGCTTTCGGGGAAAGACAATTAAAACCAGCCGTAAGCGAAGATGAAGGTATAATCTACGATGTTACTGACACCACAGATTGACTTGCTACAGGATTTTTGGTGATGAGCCTGAGTCGCGTTGTCGGTAAAGTGGTGCTTGTGTGTGTAGTAAAACTAATTACAAATACTCATATTTAATTTTTATTAAAGGTAACGTTTTAGAAACAATGACCGGAAAAATCTGAAGTTAAGTGCTACTAGGCATTCGTTAGCTTTTTGCAGCAATAAATTTGCTTATAATTTATTATACTTTAAAAATTGATCTATAAGAGTAATATTAGTTGGAATAAAGTATTAAATTACAAGAACTTCATTAGCTAATAACAATAAAAATTTGTCAAGTGTTATACAACATTTATCATCGCGGTTAGATACAAACACAATAACAACTTTCTCTAATTCGTTATATTTCAGTCAATAATTGACAGAAAATCTTGTATCCATTCACAATCATACAAGCCTTATTGGATCTACATGCTCTGGATCTGGATGTGGATCCCATTTAAATGTTAAACTAATTTAATTTCAAGAGCCGAACTTCGCTTTTAGATGTGTTAAAATAATTGCGGCTTTGTCAAAACTTGAACATTATAATAATGTTTTTGTTAAGTAATGAATAAATGGAAGATGTTGCTCATGAAATAACTCGTT
Source organism: Agathymus mariae mariae (assembly GCA_018251895.1). Classification (NCBI taxonomy): domain Eukaryota; kingdom Metazoa; phylum Arthropoda; class Insecta; order Lepidoptera; family Hesperiidae; genus Agathymus; species Agathymus mariae. The sequence continues at coordinate 4,281 of DWPT01003818.1, forward strand.
TTTAATGGAGCAATTAGGTACATTTCAGTACAGTTAATTAGTTTCGTTAAAAATGCTGCTCTTAGAAAATGGACTACGTTTATAACTTGATTTATGTGTTCTCGAGACGTTTTTCCTTCTATATTTGAGAGTACTTCGCTCGCGTTTGAGACGATACAGCCAATTATGTTTATAATAAAAATATAATGAAGAATCAAACAAGGAAAATTCTTTTAATTTAAAAGATCACTTTGTAATAAAATATAACATTTATAAATAAAATAAACATACATTTTTTTTCTACCACTCTGTTTCGACACCCACTTCTTTTAAGCTATGAAATAGGTGATGCGATGTTAGGGTCGACTATTTCAACAATGTGATTTATTTGTATAAATATTACTTAAATGTTAATAAGTAATTATAGAATAATTTCCATTACGGCCTAAGTAAGAAGCGAAATATAACGTCTAGTGAATATTATAAAGAAATAGTGTACATTTCACGATTCTTTGTGTTTCTGGTGATCATAACCATAACTGCGGCACCTATTAGAAAAAAATATTCTATCATTTGAAAGGATTGTTTGGGATAGATAAATAAGATTAACATAAGCTAAATATCATGTATAAATTAGCTTAAATCATGATAATATTCATCAACTACGTCACAGTTTGTGTTAATTAAGAATAAATTTTTCAACCCATAAATAATATTTAATCGTTCAACCCATACGAAGTCGGAACGAATCGCTTGGTTACAATAAAATTAAACTTTAACAGTGTTATACACAGACTTCTATTGTTTGTTTCAAGTCTTGTCTTCTTTCGATTTCAATACAATAGTGACGTTAACGAGACCCGATGATGCCCCAGAGGCGTGTATTATGCAGCCTCAGTGACATGTGTCGAGCTCCGAGCGTCGCCGGACATGTCTCGCGGGTATAAAAGCTACTGTCAATGATGTCACCAAAATCTTCTAGATACTTGTTGTGTACACAATATATATTCAATATTGTAGCTATAGTCGAATATATTGATCTCATTTACTTAGTTCATTAACTTCAATTTCTATTTGTAATCGAATAAATATTTATCTACTTTGCAAGTGTAATATACGATGGGTCATACCGTTAGACACATGTAACACTTCCAATCCATTATGATCGCGAACTAGTGCAAAATACATAAATTAATCAAGTAATTTAATCGTTTTTTTCTTATATACAAAATGTCAATCAATCTTTTTTACTATCTACAATCTTAAATAAGTGCATTATTATTTATATTATTCCAAAAATTAAGTAGTTATAGCATCCACAAGTAGATTTTGGTTAAATAACAAATTTCGATTTGTGTCCATTCACTGACTTATTCATGCCATGTGCGGCATATGAATAAATTTTCTGGTATAGTCCTGTATTCGTCGCATTGCAGTTACCCTGTAGTATATCGTTAAATCTAAATATATTTATAATAAAAGTGTCATATTACAATGGTTTCATTGAAATCACTAATTTTCGAGTAACCACTATTCTCGTCGTAAACTCCAGCGGATAACTTTCCTGTTGTTTTCATGATTTTATACTTAGTGTTTTATACAAAACTCTAATGGTCGAAAGTTATGTAGTAGCTAGGTTTTAAGAATTTTTTTTTTAATAATGTATTTTTATATCTCCATTTCTCTCAGACTATATAACTGTCAACACTAACAATACCTTGGAGATAAATTTCTCGTAATTGTATTTATATCAAGACCCAATGGGATTTCAATCAAGAAGATAAATGATAGGTTAATCTTAAAATGTCAAGTGAAGTTGACGGAGTTAGGAATGGCGTTAGGGGATCTGCGGGTATAACTGTATTGTTATGTATATATTGAGGAGGGAAGGCCTTTAAATGGCAGCTGCGCGTTAGTAAAACTATAGGATGCCTGCTGACGAGATGGACTGACGACTAGTAGAATCCAATGGATTTAAAAGACCCAAGACCGGTCAGTTAGACGTAAGCTAGGGGTAGACCTAATATCAGAAGCTGATGGATGGATAGGAGACTTTCATGAACAGTTTTTACTTTTTTTTTTGTTATTACTTTTACTGTAATTAAAACTTGAAAGTTTTTAATTTAATCGAATTGATTATTGAATGACAACTTTATTGTAATACATCAGAAATAAATTCCCCGACAAATGTGTAAAATCAATCCTCCCTAACGATATTCAAACAATTAACACGAATCAAAATTATCATCTATTCATTCTCTTTTAACGTATATACTGTGATTAATCAAAAACGTAATCATCAAACGAAAAAAAAATTGACCAACGATACCCACAAATTTGGTTTAACAGACGTACAAAAGTCGATTAGCACACTCGTAAATTTTACTATCCCGGGATGTAAGGAGCGCACATGCATGAAGATTTTCTATTAAATTTCACTGTAGTATCAAGTGATTAATATTTTTGATAGTTTTAGAACAGAACAAAGAGAGTTTATTATAAAACACAATCACACGGATGTTTGACGGTAATCTATAATAATTATATAAAGACCATGAGTTTTGTTACTTTGTGTATATCCAAAAGGTAATCTCATGAATTCATAAATTAATTATTTTACCATTTGAAAGGCTACCTTATTCCGGACAGACATAGGGTATATACCCAGTGTAATTTAGCCAGCATGAAGTCGAGACGGGCCGCTAGTTGACTACACAATTGTTTAAGATGTCAACGATGTGGCGTCAGTATACAGGCAAACTATACGTTTGTTAAATGTCAACGACCAAAAACGACAAAATATGTCATGGTTGATTTTAGGTGGCACTAGTTATACTTTTAATTACTTCATGCATGACTATATCTATACCAATAATAATATTCTAACTGATTGCTTTCTCTACATGAACGATATATGAGAAAAAAAAGCATTATTACGGGCCTTCATTGACGGAATAGTACCCAAAACAATAGTTGTTAGATTTTTTGTAATATTTAAAGTTTATCTCATTGCAATCCGTCCATAAAAAAAGTCATGAATTAATATATGTATTTCTAACATGCAGATGCTATCTTTAAGCGTAAGATAGTGTTTTCGAAGCGAATCGAGGACATTTGCTAGTCGTTGTACAAATATATTGACATTGAGCTCAGCGAGCTCCATATGGCGTAACTACTCGTAGATGCAATGACAGTCCGACAGAATAGAAGCAACACGAGTGGAGAACATTAGCTATATCTTAATAAAGAAAGAGTTCCTTCTCCTCTTCCAGTAAAAAATAATTTAATCACTTTATAAAACTAAACGGTACCCGGTTATAAACAACTGCTCTTGTTCCTACGTTAAATTAAAATACACGTTGTTTTCGCGATCCTCCACCGAGCAATGTTAATTGGTTTTACAAAACTACAAGCGTTTAGAATTTCAAATTTATTGGGGAGTTTTCAGTGTTCTCGTTTTATTCCAATTGAAATTCATTTTTAATACTGATGAACTGCTTTAGTCTATTAAAGGGGAATTACTAGTTATAGATTCGTGTAATCGAGAATGTCTAGAATACAATCTCCGCTGTGCTCGTGCTGAAAGACCTTATGTCATTGTAAGGCCTCCGATAATAGTTACTATATTTTTAACAATATCATCGAAAGCCCTAACGTGGCCGTCGGAAACAGGAAGTACACATAATGAGACTTTACACAGACCCTGGATCACGCCCACGTTCCTTGGTGCGGAAGTTCGCTAATAATGAAACAACCTGGGTTAATATACCCAAAAACATCACCAGTTGTATTATACAATTTTATGAAATACTGGATTTTATAAAAATAGAATTATGATGTAAAATATTTTTTACGCTTACTTTTCGTTATATTTTCGAAGCAACGATAAAACTGAAATAATACAGTTTAGTAATTTAGTAATAACAGTTTTAAAACATCATAAAAGAACTGGTTCAAAATATTTTTAGAATATTCCACAAATTATCTCAATGTGACTTGACGACTCCATTTCTTTTTCTTGAATGAAGTTAATTTAGCTGAAAGTTGCGAAATATTCGAGATCATAATTTTTAAAATATATTTATCCATAAGTTAATCAAATTTAATGTTTTACGTTCGTTTTTTATGTTTCGTGTTTTATAAATATGCAAATGCAAATGAGTTACTGCTCTTACTAGTGGGGATGTGGTGAGGTGTGGTGAGAAGGTGCTGAGGAGAGGAGAGGAGATGAAATGAACACAGAGCGTGACAAAGATAACTAGTCGGCAATATTCTCCAGTGAAAAATTCCATTTTTAAAAGGCATTCGGAACTGTTACTATTTAATTAAGACTTGTTGAATTATTTTAGGAAGTTATTCCCTTAAACTTTGCAGCTTTATACAGAACTATTCATCTCTTCGTTTCACTGGATGTAACTTGATTAGATCTCGATTGACTTTTGAAATATAAAAAATAGATTCAAGAACTAGCTCGACTACTTAAAATTAGGGTCTGTAAAATATTAAATGAAAAAATATTTTCAGATATCTGAAATTTAAATTTAAAATATTTAAAATAATTATAAACTCTTTCACGTTCACAGCTTCGCAATAGATTTCTGTATATGTGGCATGGGCATACACAAATGAATTTACAAACACCCTAGCTCTGAGTTCGCTAAGCATGCAGGGCCAGTATTTTCAAACTTACAAGATAGTCCACACATATTCGTTTTCTTATTATAAAAGATTTTGAATGTTTTTACTATCAAACAAAGATAGTTAGTTATTTAAAGTACTTACGGTCTTCTTTTTCTATTTATCTATTATAAAGTGAAATTTTTCGGTAATTTTCGTGCCAACAATATGTACGTTATCAAATATTGCATTAACCAAGTTTCCTGGCTTTGTACAACACATTGGCTTCCTCCCCCCGATAATATTTGTAGAATATGTAAATCCTTTTACATAATTAGTCGTTTCTCTGCGCCAAGTCTGCCGCAACGCTGCTACCGTATGTTTCCCTTAGTTTCAACAGCTAATGAGAAAATGTGTTGCTTCGCTGTCCTTCTATTTTATAATTTAAATAGCACCTACGAGGTCTTACTCAACTGCAGTAAGAGTTCATATCTCAATAGTTATTTTAATCAGAATTTATTCTCAGAATGTGTTGTAAGGTTTGCATAAATAACGATCTCTGGGAAGTATGAAAGTATGAAATAAAATCTAAGACGCTGGAAACTCAAATTTATATTCGTTAAGACTGTGCTACTAAAAAAAAGAATAATATTTTTTCTTACTTAAGCTACTTGACAAAGAAATAGTTTTAAGAATAACTACCTTAGTAATACTTTGGACAATTTTGATATAATTGACATACATTCGACTGGTTTTCAATTGGTATCCATGCTTTATACCTAACAAGTTACATATTAATTCAAATATACATTTTTAACTGGTGCACGTGAATTTATGCTAACGATATTTAAACTCACTTCTTAGGTTGTGGTCATTAACCAATGTGACATAATTTTTACAAACATTTACAAAATACAACTAATGTTACATAAATTTAAAGAAACAACTCATGAATAATTTGAACAGAATTTGAATTGAGATCGGTTAAAGTAATTTGGATAAACAATGCAAGCTTAACCATTGAAAAGTAATTCAAACAAGATTGGAAATAGAATTAACAAAACGAGAGAGTACGAATCCCGGCAGTGTCAAATAAAATAAAAACGTATTCGAATAATATATATTCAGTTACTAGGCTTCGGCAGTTCGGACATGGTTCTGACGTATTTTTAACTAGATATCATTCGACTGTTGCCAAATAAATTGACATAATATTTTCTGGACCTCATTCAAGTGAGTATATTTACTACCGTCTATGTCGCTACAAATTGCTTACGGCACAGGAGTTTTAAACACATAATAGATGGGTGGCGATGATGCGTTACCATCATTAAGCCCGTCTGTGAGCTTGTGATTGCGTTAAGAAGTAATCAGTATTACAACCCCCTCTCCCACTGCAGGGCTTGTCTTCACTCGTGATAACGGGGTTTAAAGCCATAGTCCACCGCTCTGACCAAGTGCGGATTGCCAAACAACATGAACTTTTGAGAATATTGTGGAGAACTCTTAATATTCTCAACCCGCATATCTCTTGAGCCCTTGCACTGCTCACATAAAAAGAATTATGGCTTATGTAAAAAGACTTATGTAAACTCTCGTTTCATTTCAAAATAAATGTTATAGTATATATTTTTAGCCTAGAATACTCCCTCATATTCCATACTGGTAGAACAGGGTGTCGTAAAAGGCGACAGAAGTCAGCCTGCTTGATGGTAATACTTCGCGTAAAGATTATATAATCAGTATTATTACTGGTATCTTTCTAAAAAGCCTGCCTCGTTACCACCCTCCTGCTAGAGTCAGCCGCCAAACGATTCATCGTGTTCCGGCTGGGGGCTTGAGAGGCAGTAATTTTTTTCTTACCTTCCTCTCATTTCCTGGCCGATAACGCATCAGGGATACTTTTGATCTTGCTGATGTCCATGGGCCACGATGACCACTTACTATCAGGTGGCTCCTCTGCTCGTTTTTCGCCTATTAACATAAAAAAATCAAAATATACTTTAATTATCAAATATACACATAATTTTCTCCCTCATGTGTTTAATCTGTATCCACTCCCGTATTATCCGCAGCACCATATCCCACCGAACTCAGTATTCACTATGTCATTTTCTCCTGGTGTTGACACTATGGAAATTAGGATCTCTTCGCTGTTTGTTATAAAGACGATACTCTTAATAAAAGTATCGTCTCACTGCAGTATTGCTGTCCTGCTCCGGCATACGGTCTACAGCTTAATTAAATTCTATAATATTATACTATAATAATGTCTTGAACTCTTGAAACTGATTATTTTATATAGAAATGATGAATAAATGCCTAGTTAATATTAGGTAAGTACATGGCTACGCCTATTGCTATTCTACCATTGGTCCAAGTCCAACAGTGGACTTCGAAGGGCTGATGGACGGACGATGAATGAAATAATATAGACCAAACGTTTGTGTTTTTCATAAGTTTATGGACATGGTCAAATTTATACCTATTTATATTATAATAAATGCAGATACTACTTATATTATTTTTTATTAATATTTACTTAACGATGTAAATAAAATACATGATTCAGAACCAGGCTTATTAGACAAAACATGTAATTTTGATAAAAAAAATCAGGATATAAATGAAATTATATTGTCTACAGGAAAATAAAATATGAAAATTTATAGTTCTAAAATTTACACAAAAATTGAAATGTTCTCTTAAATAGATTAAAACAGTAAATAACCATAACTCATGTAATTCTGGTTCACCCTTAGTCAGTTTTAATTATTTTTCTATTTTTATATTATAACATGATAATTTAGTGAATACAAAAATATTTCTCATTCAATGAATTCATACTAAGATAATGTGTTTAATATTTCTCCGCCTTCATTTATTTAACAGTCATTTATTCCGAAAGTCCCCACTAATACCGTACTTTTTACAACGAGCTTATGTTAAATTCCATTAATTCGGCCACATAAATCCCGTTTCGGACCACTGGGCTTCAAAGCAAGTGACGTAAACCAGCTTACGGTGATTCAGAGTATTTAAAACTCGGTGATTTATTTTATTGGTTTATTTAAACAAAACTACACTGTATCAATGATACATACAGCAATACATACAAGCAATGGTAACATATTAGTAAAGAGACTTGAGTTAACAACTACACGCACGTCAAATTTTTTAAATTATGTGCGTATTATGAGTCAATTAACCCTTGCTTCGGTAAAGGTACACGTGCGACAACTTGAGCATACCTGAGAATTCTCCACAATCATCGCAGTTATAGATATAAAACTTCTGATCTCGGTACGGACACGGATATATGAATAATATTTTAATAATTATTATTTTCTTTTACTGTAATGAATGTGAAATTATCAGATTGTTTCGAATAATTTCGGTAAAGGGTATTAGATGATTTAGGAATCGGGAAAAAATATGTAATGTATAATTACGATATAACACTTTGATATTATTTCTAGGTATTACAATCATATAGAAAACAACAATAACATTTAAAGTTTAATAATAAAAACTGTCTAAAAATGAGAACGACTCGGCTAGTGGGTACAACAAGCTAGGTCGACGAAAACCTAGCATAACGTGTTTCATTTAGACTGCCCCTATCCGAAATTATTTTATCGAATCGGATACAATTTAGGATATATTTTTATTTACAATTTTATTTTCCAAATCTATCAATACCCATTTGGACAACGTGTTGGAGTATAGGTTTAATTTCTCTCTCTCGTTGTTTGAAGACACCGGAGCCTAGCAATCGGACGATTATGGGTTACATTTATGAATTACACGTACAATTAAATAGATAAAATTGTTTAAATCATAAAGTCACATATTAAATTTGACGCAAATAATATTTACCAAATAATTGTTACTAAATTAAAAATATATATATAAATTTACCTCTGCTAAAAGATCCTTTTAGCGTCAGCATGATCTTTCCTATAGGCATTTTAAATACAAATCTTCAAAATTATCTAATAATATTTAGACATTAGACTCTTATTTTCATGAATCGATGAAGCATCGAACGTCGGTTTAACTGTGGGGGGAAGGGTAAGTAAAAATTATGTGCATATGAGTATTGATAAAACACTTTAAAAATAAATTATTTTAAATTTTAATTCTAAATAAATGTGACAAATCCTACATCTTTTAACAAAAGAGACAGATACAAACTTTATAACATGTTGAACTATGTTTAATCAACTATCACAAAACTTATAATTGATATGTCCATCAAGATAATAAAGAATTAGTCATAAAGATTATGCAAATATATTGCACATCTGATCTGATTATATTGTAATTAGAATACGCTCAACTTGTCATTCCCACGATCAGAACGGTATCATATTTACTATAACTAGTGGTCAAAGTTCACACCAATCATTAAATAACATTCCATTTACAATTATTAATGAGTATGTTAGTAACACAGAATTTATCAATAACTATGAAACAAAAGAAAAATAAAAAAAGCGGTTGACAAACGGAGGAGAAAATGGTGTACATAGGTTTTTCTTCACGTACTAATAATATATAGATTAGAGACAAATTTTTGGACATTGCCATACTTAAAATTATTTTCTTTCTAGGTTAAAATGATGTTATCCTTAAGTGAATGTTCAATTTGCCATTAATCCATGATCCCCACCTCTTACAGATACGGATGCGGAAGACTCATGAATAATTTTGTTTAATTTAAAAAAGCGTACAAGCGTATATTTAAAATGATTAATGTTTTCACAAAAATTTTAAATACTCGATGGAATATATCCCAGAAATAACCGGTTTTCCTTCTTTTTCTCAGTTTAGTTCACTTGGCTGTCTGCCAGTGACTGTTTGCTTCACCCCAACTATTGCGAGTTTGATTGTTGGCAGGGATGCTGTAGGAAAAATGTTTCTACTCGTAGCTGTGACGTCAGATTTAGTTGTTCTTTTTCACGGCATGAAAAATCTTCTATTGAAGCTATAAGATCGCCTTTCATTATTCAGTCTTGAATAGGTGTAGAAAAAGCTTTGACATTTC
>DWPT01003819.1:0-13925 GCA_018251895.1 Agathymus mariae mariae
AATGATATGACAGAAGCGGCCAGCCAGCGCGGTGGCGGCGCTTAGTTTCGCAACAGAGATGTGTTACAGGCATAAAACAATGAGTGTTGTTCTGCCGTCACAAGAAGAAAGGCCGTAACTAATACCATACTGTAAGCTATACCTACTTATGAAATAGCTTGTTGGAATATGAAATAACTTTTTTGTTACGACGCCAAAGTTAATAGTTATAGCCCGGGGGGAGGGGGGGGTCAGGCCTAGGGGGCGCCAGGGTTTCATTGCGCACGGGCGCTACACGAGCTAGAGCCGCCCCTGATCCTACACACCTACGACACCTTGGGCGTGTTCCACTGAGCGATCACAACGACCACGCTCACGACCATAATTTTTCCCATTCCACTAGCTTGTGGACGTTCGTAGCATAAATCCAAGTGGAACGGGTTGTGAGGTGTTTTATGCGTTGCATTAAAATTGCAAATGGCGGTAGAAATTACGTGGAAAACTTAAGAAGTTAGGTTGTAATTTGTAGACATTAACCCATCAAGTTTAAGAATTATTGATTAGCTTGCTTTATACTGAAAGAAAATACTATTTTCTTTTATATATTACAACGTGTTCATTTAAAATATCATTTTCACAATCATACAACTTTTCAGTCACCATTTTAAACTATAAATCGCGCCAAATTTCTCAACGCTCACATCGACCTAGCTCGCGACACGGGGCGTCGAGGGCTCGGCGTGAGCGAAAATAATGACGTTTTCACTGCGACCGCAACGACCGCGATCATCAAGTGGAACGCTTTATGGTACGTTTTGGACGTTCTGAGCATCAAGTGGAACGCACGGCTTATATGTGTAGACCACAGATTATCAATATAATTACACTTTGTTACAAAGGTACAGTCTGTAAGAGCAATCACACATTGTCTAATACGGTTTCGATACTGCAGACGTCGAACTCTCCAGGAAACTGGGCTAAATTCCAAACCTCAAATGCGAGCTTTTAAGGAACCTTAAAGATAAACACAAATATAAGGCGTATTCATTTTCTACAGTCCCATATTATAAAATGAATTATTTCAATGTAAATTCAGGCACAAGTGACATTTATTGCTTATCATAAAATATTATTAAACATTCATAATCTATACTAATATTACAAAGACAGAATGTGAATTTTGTGAGTTGTTTTTTTTATATACGGGATATTTATTATATACCTATTTGAGAAATTCTTTTACCATTTGAAAGGCACATTACTCCGGATTGACATAGGCCACAATAACTAACTAAGCCGGTCCGCTAGTTCAAAATAAAGGTCGCAGTTATATTATTATCTAGTCATCTGAAAGAGATATAAAGGGACATATCACGTGATCAAATTAATACCACATTTCCTATACCCTATTAAAACTACTTTTGACCGGTTTCAATAATGTATCTATCCCATACTGCTGGTTACATCATACTGCGGTATGAACAGACGCACAAGAAAGTCATCAAAATTATCTATAGCTTCCAGGATCTATATTTATCGCGTACCAAAGATAAGTAAGGATAACTTAATGGAAAAAGAAACAAAAACTTCAACAAACAGTGAGGGAGAGATAGGTTATAGGAACCGGGTTTAAGCGTATCACACTAAAACAATCTATAACTTAATTTGATTTACAATAACAGACAACTTAATATAAACAGGCTTAACAAACAAATATTTCATACAAAATTAATTTAATATGTAGGTTATAGCGCCATATGTTGTCAAGAAAAACAAAAGAAACATTTTTACTGCAACGTGTACTCACAACTTTGACCAGCAGCCTCTGTTAAGACTAATTTGTTGCTCACAACAATTACTGAAGCGATAGAAACCATATTGCAATGTAAGCTGTGCAAACAGTTTTCTTATTCACATTAACTATACAGCGTCCACAAGAGTGACTGAAACAAAACACCTCATTGGTCTTATTATTTTTAATAATCATTCCATGAAATACGGGCTAGTTCCACATTGGGTTTGGTGTGGACAAATGCGATAGTGGCAGTTACATCTCCATCCGTTTCTAACACCTTTAGCGTTCTGCGTGAAAACAATGTGAAGTATTGTATTTTATAGTTGTTTTAAGTCTCTATTGCTTTATTGTTCTTTGTGGCTTTGTAGAAAAATAAGATGACAATGACATAGTTTGGCGCCAAATATCGTTGACACTTTCTGAGATAAGCAATTTGCAGATTGTCATTTAGTTAGACGGTCCTCTTAGCTTTAATTTTTTTGGATGTATCTAGTAACCGCTTCCTGCCTAAAAATATAGTTCTTACAAATAGTAACCACAACGTAATTTCGTTTACATCAGGCATTCCTTTTTAGTGTCATTTTGTAGTTTATCTTGTTGAAGTAAGGTAATTTTTCCTCAGTTTTTTTAATTGATGTATACATACCGTTAAGGAAGGTTTATATTGTTAACGATCTATGTGCGCCAATCGCAACAGCAGTGTCGTAAGTCCATGCCTAGAGCCGCCTGATATAGGACACATGTAGTTCTCATATTTAGATTAGTATCAGAACATAGAACAGTATTAAATAGGCTATGGGTTGTTTGGGGTACTCCCCCTCCCCTTACTGTGTTGGTAACGTTGAATTAACCACCATACAATATAAAAATGCTACCATTCCGGCGTATGTGTGTTGCAAGCCATTTAAGATCGGTACGAAATTCTGTAACATGTCCGGAGGCCAGAATGAATCGTATACATACATTTTTTATATCTTGGTAGTAATAAAACATATTGCCTAAAATATACATAAATGTATCTGAGTGTTATGTGCTTTATTGGTATTAGTCATGAGTTTCGACTTGTGTAGTTTTATGACTAATTTATTAATAATAAGCAGGCAGTGTTGCGACTGATTTATCTTATTTCCAATTTTCTTACTTGGATATTCAATATAATTTATTTATACTATGACTTATATATTCATCATATACATATATATATGTCAGAATACACTAATGTGGGTTAATGCTTCTGAAACACTCACAAAACTGTACCAGAGCAGCATGGAGCAAAAATTTTAGCCCAAAGAAACAACAGCAATTGAAAACCATTACAATCATCTGATAAATGGGTGGGAGTTACGAGTAGGTTTTTATCAACCAGCATGCTTCAAATGCAAATCCATGTTAATTAAATCTGAATATTATGGCATTCAAGATACTCAACATAGGGTGATCAGGTTCACATCTCATATACAACTTCTCCATTGGGTTACTGCAATGGAGTGGGGCACAGGCTGACTGTAGATTTTTCTGTCTCATTTATTTGCTTTATCATTATGTCCAGTGAGTAACTATCCTGATATTAATTCTCAATTAATTTTGATTCAGGATGAGCATTTACATCTGAGTATCCAGTTGTGCCTTGGCTTGGATGCCATGGTGCACTGTAGCCTTGTATGCAAATCAAAATCAAAGCTCTAAAGTCAGAACACGGGACAGTTGAAATGCCTATCATGTGCCATGGTAAATACCCCATCACCATTATTGCCAGTTCATTAGTTTTCCATTCTCGTATATACCCTTGGGATCAGACAGCAAGCTAAGAGTGATTGTTGTAAAACACAACCTTACAATTTATTCCTTGTACTTTGGTCTGAGAATATGTGTGTATACATAATGTATTTTTAGGCACATGCCTATACATGTATAGCCTGGGCCTGAATTTTTTTTCTTTACACAGAGTGTAGAGAAATGTATGTTTTTGTGTTGATTTATACTTTTCTGCAGTCTAGTTAGGTAGCATGATCCCATATCTTAACACTCGGATATACTGGATCATGCTATCAGCACGCCACCTGGATTCGTAGAAATAATTAAAACAACCGGAAGTTGTTCTAACTTCCAGGCTGTATGTATCCATGTCAGGTTCGGAAAGGGTTGTGTTGATCATATCAGGTAAAGCAAGTCAAAAATATTAGTTTCAACACTCTCTGGAAGAGTGGATTCATGTTTTCTTCATCCAACCTACATACTACATGTGCCATTTTACGATTTAAATATATTACCGAAACGATCGGATTACCTATTAATATTTCCCAAGAGATCTATTACCCATCGTGTGTATGCTGCAGCACAGAACTGATGTGCTAACTGCCTAGTCCTGTGAATTCACGTAACGCATGATGATTTCGCAGACCCTGAATGTCCGTAGGTCTCTTCACGTGGACCCTTCGTCTTCATTACACTTTGGTGGTATCATGTGGTCCATATCCGCGTTGGTCAGTGATGCAACGTGTGATGCGGCGTGAGTACGGCTCCGCCCGCGGGCAACACTGACGTGATCACGGGAGCACTACCCGCCACGCCTCCGACTCCACCCACTCCGAATATCACCTGCAGATGAAATCGTTTTCGTTGATAATGCTAACTTCTTCCTCTAAATACAATCGACATTTGTTGTTTGGCTTCCAGTACAAATTTGTATGTATTATTATTAAGATGTTTGTGTCTTAAGTAAAACACACATACAACACATGAAAAAATGGTTTAGCTAGTAGAATTCCAATGGGCATTAAGTTACTATATTTTTGCGTATTACGGTGAATACAATAAAAATACGGATATCATCTAAACATTGCCTATTTAACATTTCATAGTTATATTTGTTGATAATAAAAAAAACCTGAAGTGTGTATCTAAAAATAATGAATTTGCTATCGTATCAATAAGATCTAGTATACAGATTGAATTTAAATTCCTATACAAGTAAATAAATCTCACCTGTGACACCGGCGTGGCCGGCTGTCCCGGCGTCGCTAGCACGTACTGCTGCTGTCTCACTCCTCCCACCTGCGCACAAATCATCGATAAACCAACGATTGAATTTATAAATTATACTTAATAAATTTAAAATTTAAAAGACCAAGATATTTAAAATCCAAAAAGTTCAGTGTAAACTGGGATAGTTATGACAATTTAAAGTGGAGATTTGAAGTAAATTTTTGTTGAACACTGCAATTTCAATATAAAATATGCTGTGTGTTATAATTTATATGGTAGTATGTATAATAATTATAGAATAATAAATGAAATACAGCTCGGTCCTGACACAAGACAGATTTGTTATTAGGAACAGACTTCATCCCTGACATGAGATTTTTTATCTGAGTTTCATTACAATGGCTGGTTGACCTCAGTCAGAACTTACGCTGAACAGATTACACTGAATAATTTCATAAACTGTCATGTATGTTTGGTTGTAATAATGTAATGTAATATAATGTTTGTTAGTTATATATATTACAGTCGATTTGAAACTTTAAATGTTACTTTAGTCATTCTGATACAAATTCTTGAGGCAGAATATGAGGCAGCATTACACATATTAATTAAACTGTTAGATAAATCATTCATTGTATTTTATTTCCCAACTGAATTATCTGAACCCATTTAAATAACTTTTTTTTTTAAATTAAATAGTTATCATTATATGATAAAAATAATCAAATTTCTCTTCATTGTGCTAATTAGACACATCAAAGCTATATCAAAGCTATCTACCTGGTGTATCTGTTGTGTTTGTTGAAGTGTCTGACGCTGCTGACCGTCCTCCACCACCACTTGGTCCATAAACACGCTCGGTGCATCTGGGGGTTGTCAATGTTACATTAGCTGCAGATTTAAATTACTTCTTCACACACACTACTGTTAGGATTGCCTGAGTTGTATATTTACCAACCAACACATCACACATACCCACTACCCGAGAATAAATATTAGATAATGAGTCTATGGTTAGGTAGATACTACGGAAGGTGCTAAACATCAGACGAGGCTACGGCTAATGGTGTCGTCTTTTGAAAATAACTTTATCTATACCACGACTTTATTATAATAAAGTCGTTACTCAGTCATGAAACTAGACTTATACCCATATGATTACCCACCACCCACCTTCTAGAATGACCCATGAAATTTTTACGTGTATTTGCAGTGTCAATGAGCCAGTAACGATCGAATTGTCTGCATCAGGTAGACCATCTGCTTGTTTGTTGGTGATATACAAAAAACAAAAATGGATGTTCATTGGGTACTTTCAAAGTGTGAATGAAAATATGAATCAATATTTATTATGTGAACTCACCCCCGGCGTTGTTCGATTGGGGCGTGGAGCGAGCAGTCTCACAGCCGAACAAGCAGTGTTGTACCGTCCACCTTGGCTCGAACGGAATATGTGTTTTTACCTGAAACGCATATATAAAATAGTAACGTTACTTTTTACATAAGATAATTTAATGCTTAACAACAATCCCACCTGACGGTAAGTGGTGATGAAGATTAAGTTGTTCAATGCACTAACTTATAATAGCCAATTCACTCTCCTCTCGAAGACTCCCACATCGTGAGAAGCCGGGAACACTTTGCAGTGCGGATTATGAATGAAGACGCAAACCGCGTCGTCCGTGCAGGTGGTACGTTCACTACGTGAGGATGGATACCCACCGAACGCCGAGTTGTTCGATGGAGGAACGTTACGTTAAGTAAACACATAACTGAGACTGGTCTAAGTTGCGAGGTAGGCCATCGTCACTCATGTGCTTGTTCGATGACAAACGTTTTCATCGATTTGTGAACAGATTTTGTTTTTATTATGAATTTATGACAGTACAAGTAAATAAGTTATGCATTAATATTTCCTTTTATACTTCCAATTACTGGTTTATCCAGTAAGGTTTGAGGTGTAAGGTGCTCAGTCCTTGGGTCTAAGCGACCTTACTCTGCTCGTGATGGACTTTACCGATCAATGAGATCAATCCTTTTGGAAGTCACCGGTCTCTGCACCGTCAAGCATAATTCCAGGGATATCGCGCTAGATGGCAACTAATCAATATAGTTAAATCCTTCCATTAAAACGAAAATAGTGAAATATTTTAAACGTGCTTACATTCCAGTGTTGGAAACGTTGACCACCACTCCATGTGTCAGTTATTACCGTAAACAAAAGTATAAAAGCGCCAATTATTATTGGTGATATGAAAGGCGAACGCTGTTATATAGCCGGCCGCAGTACCTTCAGCTCGGTAGTAAGCATGAGGATGTGTCGACACGGCAGACGGAACACCTTGCTGAACAGACACGAACACTCCTGCGTCGAGGTGCCGTACTTGCATATTGCCGCGCTGCTGTGACGTCTGCAACGTTATGATTTAACGATGATGTCCAAACACAGAGAGTGAGCGGCGAGAGAGCTTGGCACTCGTTTTGGAGGATTGTGTATTGTAGTTGACAGTGACGCTGCTCTGTACGTAGGGTCCCGGGTATGTTTCCCGGCCGACATAAAACACTTGTGACAGAAAAATTTTGGTTCTCGAGCCGTAGGTGATTGTGCTAAACACCGACACGGCCGAGCGACGCTTTGATAATCGCAAACCAGTACCAAACCAAGTGACGGATGCTGGAAACGACATCCAGCTTGAATTAACGCAAAAAAATGATGGCAATGAAAATACGAGATTTTACAATGGTGTCCAATTGCTGAAGTAAAATTGTTACATGGTCACATTCTATTCTAAGTAAGTTTCTACAAGTATTCTAAACCAGAATGCCACGAGTTTGTGTCAAGCACCAACTACGGACAAGCTAAGAAGAAAGGTTTGCGAACTCGACCCTACTCCACATCTCCATATTTGTGATTACCCAGGAACGCAGCATACATATTCTAAATGCCACGTTTAGCATTTTTGACAGACCGACGGTTTGTTTAATGAGCATTTGTGTTTAGCACAGCGCCACAGTAGATCTCGGGTAGCCCAGACAAAACGTGGTCACTCACCTGCCGGCGCGGTCATCGAGACAACGTTGCGCCAACTTCGTCTGGTGGCTCATTAGATTACACGCGTACTGCGTGATGGTGTCAGTCGGTGACTGCTTCAACGACTCCGTGTCCTGGGTGACATAGAATATAAAATTCACATTAGAAATCGATCATATCTGTGTGTACGCCAAATTAATTTGCAAAATTTGACCAAATAGTACATTTTTGTATTGCGAATAAACAATTCTACGTCCTGTTTAAATTTTGATTTTGTCTGTAAATGTATCAAATATTGCGGTCGAACGCTTTATACTTGATGATGAATATGGCCGAAGGAAAGTAAACCTATTAGCGCGATGTATTTTGGCGTATTAGGTTTCGTCTCCTTATAGCCAAAATTTGTCTCCTTGAGCGCCAGTGGCCATTTGCAATTATTCGGCTCGCCTGTTAATTTGTCATCTATAAAACTACACAAACAACTAAGGTATGAAAATGAAATCACCTTTCCAAATTTCTTACCCGCAATCTGCTGATGGCGAAGTTTCGTCTCTCGTCTTCCAACTGGTTGGCGACATTGAAGAACAGGGAAACGAACTCGTCCGGCTGCATGGGGCTGCGGATCAGCGCTTGGAACTTGCTCACCAGCCGCTCCAAACCCTGAGGAAACGGGGAAGTGGCATCGGTTATTTAATGCTTGGGCGTAGTGGATTAACTTTAGCCTTTTTTACAACTATAAGGGGTACTTACGATTTTTCTATTTCAATGTACTTAACAATATCATTAATTGAGTCCACTAACCTTATGCAAGATATTAGTGTAATTGTCGGACTCCAGCCACGAGTCGAGCTTGGCGATTGCGCCTCCTGGCCTGGTTAGCATCTCCCAGAGTCGCAGAGTGCCCGCGCCAGTGCCAATTATGCCGCGTTTTAGCACCTGTGAGCAGCATTTAGAAATATACTGAATATAATTATCAAAAGACACACAAATATAGGTTTGCATAGTAATCTGGGGCCAGCGGAGTATTTTATTCCAAGTAATGTGCGTTTAAATTATTTTGTAAGTATTATCACCTCATTTGTGTTCAAAATTTTGCAAGTCATAGTAAAAACTTTATAGGCGCGTATAAACTTCATCATGTAGCGGCTCATATAATACATTCTTCCGATTTTATTTCATGAAGTACCATTAGTGTCATATTTAATAGACTAACACACAAACGGACGGGTATAAAACAACAAGTAGTTCACTTACCCTTACGATGCTCCGTTCCGGGCGAAATATTTGGTGGTGGTTGTAAGTTGGTTAAGGTGCATGTTTCCTTTCCGAAATGTAGGGAGGGCGGGATGGGTTATATATCATCATACTGCTCTTACCAAATTTATAAACAATTAATTTCCGCAAATAACCGCAAAAATTTGAAAATCCATAAAATTTATCCTACAGAACTTGTCATGAAGTGATCTAATTACAAAAATCTTATTTTCTAACATATTATGTCTTCAACAACTTTAATCATTACCTGCAGCTGCTGCGGCGTGTGATCCGCGCGCAAGAGCGCGAGCGCATACGTCTTGCAGCGCGCGGCTGTATCGTCGTGCGGCTCGCATAGACGCGCGCACGCACGCGCCGCCTGCCACACCGATGCGGATACGTGCGCGGAGGGAAACGCCGACCTCACCTCCTGAACACGAACGTCACGCACCAAGATATTTAAATATGTGTGGGACAAATGGCGTTGTTGCCGCTGAACCATCCCTACCAGACAACTTGGTTATTAAAATTAAACGAGCGACCGTGTACGTATGGAAGTAGTATCTTCACGTAACCAATAAACGTCAACCGGCTGACGACGTTTGGCGGTCACGCGCTCCGACACTCGATATGGCCTTCGGCAGTTTCGACATCGAAATTCGTCCGGCGGCATACAACGGAAACGACCGCTCGCCGATGTAGATCATACTTGCCATTTGTCGCTATTAGACCATCGACGGCGTTATTTGTATGCCGAATGGCTCGTTCGGTTGCTATCAATGGATGCGATTGGCAATATGGGTAGTCCCCGATTGAACTTTTCGACTCGGTCTAAATTGGCGACGTCATTATCCCCTTTAATTACGTAGACATAAATAGCCGCTTGAACCGGTAAAAACCGAATCCGCGTTGACAGATGTAGGAAAACCCTTTAAAGGTTATTACATGTGTTGGAGGCAGTCGCTATGACACAATGGCTCAACAACTCGTATTACCACGGAGCCGAGCTAAGGGTCGGAGCTTATGGCGGGCGTCACTTGTGCTTCACCCGCACTACTGCCTCTCTGCTAGCAACTGTGACACGTTTCGTTTATAATTACCGGTCGTAATAAATTCTCGAAGAGACGTTACTATACTTATCCGCCCGCGAACATGTCTGACCACGGTGCCAGCAGTCCACCTCGACACATAATACACGCTGGAGCAGGCGAATTTGTTTCGGGACATAACGAGAGATGTTCCTTCGCGCCATAGATGTGTGTCGAGTCGAATGTTAGCACTAAGAATAATTTTAATAATAAATCATTTAAAACTGGGTGAACACCATAAAAAATGATGTCACAAATCACGTCATCACCTGTTGACTCTTGGTAGGGTCGCACACGACGCACCGCACCTGTCTCCACGCTGGGTTGCAGGACTTGAAGGTTTCGAGCAGCCACGGCAAGTCGTCCGCGATTAATGTCGATATGCCTGTAAGGTATTAACATTTTTCTATACTTAACATTATCGAAAAGCATTAGTTTTGTTAAATCAAATATTAGTATTTGTTATCATTTGAACAAACATTTGGTTGCCTTCTAACAAAACTGTCAGCAAACGGTCAAAAAATATCTTGGTGACATATGTAATGTAATCATCTGTTATTCTTATGAATTACTCACTTTTTTACACACTTGGACACACATTTCCATGGG
Source organism: Agathymus mariae mariae (assembly GCA_018251895.1). Taxonomy (NCBI): domain Eukaryota; kingdom Metazoa; phylum Arthropoda; class Insecta; order Lepidoptera; family Hesperiidae; genus Agathymus; species Agathymus mariae. Next base: position 10,742 of record DWPT01003819.1, read on the forward strand.
AACTATAACCATTGTCCGCCTCTACAGATTTCTTAAGAGACTCAGTACCTCTCACTCACCGGCACTCACAATGACAGACTTCCCATTACCGTCCTCCGCGAGGAACAGAGTCACGTTGTGCTTGATACTGGGTCCGGTGGCGCCCCCTACCGACGTCAGGATCGTGCTGGTAAATTCGATACCTGGATGCACAGATTAAAAATAGTTTAAAACAATGCTTACATACTTTTTAACTTAATGTATATTTGAACTACGTGGTCATTGTTATGAAAAAAATAACATATCTGATGCAGATGTCCATGAGCTGCCGTGGGCAACATCCTGTAGATAAACATGCAAATAAAAGTAGACTCATGACACCAGGTTACACCACAGCGTGATTGGGCGTGGTTAAGGACCAATCTCTGAGACCAATGCAACATGCTGAATTACGCACAGGGCTGCGGCAGATACTCCTTTCAATTTAAGGATAGCACGAATGACGGTAGGGTTCAACGGGCCTGACTAATTTTCACAGACTTTCTAGAATCAATTGTCAAATGTTTTTTAAATATATAATTAAAATGTCGAGGAACCAGTAGTAGTGTAGTACAATACAATATGTGACAGGTCTCCTTGTCACCCAATTCCAACACAGCCGGCTTCGTGGTTTTTTGATCAGATTACCTGTATGCTCGATTTTCGATTTCAATTGCTGACATAACAAAATAAAGACTCTAGGAATTTGATTTTACATAACTTCATATATCGTCTAGTCCAGTCAAATCTTCAAACCCTCACCTGTCTCAATGCAGAGGAACTGGGGCACTGCATTGAAGGCGAGCTGCATACTCGGCGTGGTCAAGTAAACACATTGGAAGCAACCCGACTGAGAATGCAGAAGCTTGACGCCCGCATCTGAAGTGAGATTCAGGTTTACGTGTAACAACACACTCAGCAGGTAAACGGTAGTAGAAGCAAAAAATGACGCGATAATCGATACAAGCTACTTATTTGTTACGGACGGCGGAAACTAACTTAGTTTAAATTAAGTATATCTAATGTAGATTTCTCACCCTATAGACATACAATAGAGAGATATTTAGAGCAGTACAGAATGCTGTAAGGGGTAGAACTATAAGTTAAAAGGGGAGGGTAATATGGCATCTTGGAAAAATCCCAAATCATTGTAATTGGAATATAATTTAGCCGGTATTTTTAACTAGTCGCTAGTTGTAATTACTTTTTAGTACTTAAGCATGATTAGAATAGTTCAACCTCACCATAGTTCAGTTGCAATTTCCTCACAACAAAATCATACTTCTGGTTTAACCAACGGACTGCACTGGGGCCAGTGCTTAGCAGTTGTGATTCCGTTGTGATCATTTGTGGTTCTGTTGATCTGAAAACAAAGATGTTTAATTCTTTTTATTGCTAGGACTGGCAAGTAGGTAGGACTACAGCTGAAAGTAACATATCAAATGAAATATTTGATTGTTACTTCCATAAAATAGGCAGTAAAAGAAAATAAAAAGTGGCAGTGATTAGAGGCCTGAACATAAGCAATGTAAGAGTAGTCATCAAAACAACACTGGCCAGCAAAGTTGATTCCTTTTTTAAACTCTTTTAATTATCTAGATGTATATAATAAATATTTAATACATTCAAATAAAATCCATATGACAATTTGCATTTTCTTTAATAGGTATGCTACTATTTTAAACATCAAATTATGTTGAATTTGTTCCCTTTATAATCTTGATAAGCTCATCATTAACCGTAGTCTCACTTAAGCATTAAATTTTATGTTTTTAAAAGTAGTATATTAGTAGAGAGGTAGTCAGCAAAAGGCCAAAAGGATCCTCTTAACATTTAATAAGTTACCATTATTTAAGTGAAAAAATTATAATGAAGATAATGAAAGTAGTGAAAAACTGGTACTGACCAAATACCAATTAGGCTATGACTTATTACTTTGTCATTGTAATTAAATATGAAAATGGTACCTCTCTGTGGCTTCAGTAGGGTTTTCAATGATTGCCACTTCATACTCCTGCCCTTCCACCTGAGCAGTGTTGGTTAGCTCAAACTGCTGGTATGTAGTGTTGGAGTCATCGACTTGTTGCTACAATTTTAAATATTTGCCTGTCAGTCATAATTACAGAAGAAAAATTCAAAACTGTTGAAATAAAATAATAATATAAAAATATTAGGCAGTTACTTCTGTAATTTTATAAAGTTGTTAAATAAAGCAGGTATAAATATAACTACATGAAAAATATTACAAGATAATCCACATTGTACATATCCTTATGGCTATTTATGCCGGCAGTGTTAAAAATTGGTAGAAATAGCAATGTTGTAGACTATGCTTCAGGTATTCATAACAGTCAGGAGCGATGTGTGTCTTGCAGAAGACTCTCAATAGTTTTTAATAATCCTGGTTTCAATGATAATGTTTACAATATAAGAAATTTACATTAGTGACTTCGGTAGTATTCTGAACGAACGTGCCGTTTTCCTCTTCAGGTTCGCCTTTCACGTCGTATATCGTCTCCGCCATGACGATTCTACCGGAGGAATCCATGGACCACATACCACCGAACGCGAAATTCGACGGGTTACCACTCTGCTCATACAAGATCACCGTATTCGGTCCTAATTGGACCGGTTCGCCTTTCATGTTGACAAAGACGGGCTGCTCGAAGTTGCCTTCCACCAGCTGTCCGGTGTGTACGATCTGCTGCCCCTGTTCTACAGGAGCCTCCACTACTTGGTTCACTACCTCCACCTTCTCTTTATCCTCACTTTTCCCCCTGTTAACCATTTTCTTTTTATCACTTTCCGCTGGCTCATCACTCTTCCTTTTAATCACAGTTTTCTTCTTACTTTTTTTGTCCATTGTAACACGTTTTCACTATACTACTTTAAAACGCTTGTAAAATATACCCGGACTTGGCGACATTTCGACATTTTTCTATCGACATGAACGATCTACGAATGTGTCGCCCGAACCAAAACATTTTATTAAAGTCAATAATTTATATATTTCAAAATTTTTTGACTCAATACGACTGAATATAGGCCCGAACAGCACACATAAACATCAAAATAAATGATAAGATGGGCAGTACCGAGTGTTTATTTAACGAAGTATTTGATCTGTGATTAATAAGTTCCTGAAGGTTGAAATGTATGAATACAA
>DWPT01003820.1:0-13924 GCA_018251895.1 Agathymus mariae mariae
CAAGTATTTATCATGGAATTCTTAATCCATGATATTTCTAAGCCGTCAATCCATCAGTTCTAACCGTGATATTCATGTGCAAGCGGCGGTGACCACTATCACGTGCCCCGTTCGCTCGCCGGCTGTTAACGCAAAGCAAATAACAAAATTACCTGTTCTTCCACATCAGCGACTTCCCGGCCGTTAGTGAGGCTGTTCCTCAGCGAGAGTGTGGTCTGCACGATGAGGGCCAATATCGGGATGAACGGCAAGAGAAGCAGCCGCCACAGCTGACACCGGCGGCTTCGACACCAGCGGCGTAGACGCAGCCCGCAGCTGAGCGATTTGTTCTCATCTTTCAGGGAACTCGGAGTCGCTGTGGACAAATGTATCACGCGCGTGAACATCATTCCTCAACATGAAAAAGCGGAACATTGTGTACGGTAGTGTTTTATTTTTTCTAAATACCTCATTGAACTTTGTATGCCAAGTCATGACTATCTTTAACTCCTAGCTACTGAAATCATTAAATATTCTTATTCAGTTCAGGCAGGTATGATGTGGAACTTTATGTCTTCTATTGATCCTGAAATATTCTACTCAGATGTAAGAAACGCGTCACAGACTTCTACTTGGTTAACCCTTGATGACAATGATGCATGTTATTTGATTAGAATATGTAGAAAATTGTTATGTATTTCATGTTTTTAAAATTATTATTATTATGTAATAGCAAGTATAAGCCGGAGGGTGATTGAGTGGCCACACAGCCTAGGATACTAATGGCTATGGCCAGCACTGTATCTCATGTCAGTAGGTAGCAATTGTAACGAAGTTTTGTTTGTGAAACTCATTTATTATCTGAAGTCGACCAGCAGAAAGTAGCGCAAAAGACAAGAAACCAGCAGGTGCAGGTAGGCTTATCTGTGTGCCAGAATAGGTTCCAAGCACTTGTTACCATTTTATTACATTGGGAACCAGATCGATGGTTAAGTGTAATACAGTCCACCATTTATTCTGTTTCACAATTTTGAACAATGTAAGAATTATTTCTAAATTGAGCCAATTTTACCTATTCTGCTCTACAAAGCCAAGGCAAGCTTCATATTGAGAACTGTTTTTTCCCTTGAGCTCAAATAAAATACCAGTTCAATCCAACTGTTGCCATAAAAAAGTGCGTATTCCAAACCAATCAAAGACCCATGAATCACCAATAGGCTGGAACTTTTGAGACTTAATACGGACATAACACTATTGACATATCCTAATGATTTTATATCACTGAGAGCACCGACAAAAATGCTATCCATAGCCATCATATCCAGGTCTATCACAGGTCTATGGTATTACAGATCAAAGTCTAATAATTATATATATATCTACACTAGGGATATTATGGATATTATATTTCGGATCCGGATATGGATACGGATATATGAATAATATTTTACCGGTTTCGGTTACGGTTATGGATATGAAATTATTTCGGATTATCCGATTGTTTCGGTTACGGATATTAGATGAATTACAAATTACAAATTACAAATTATAAATTTAAACTAGTTTATTTTATCCTTTTAAATTCCAGACGGCCATTTCTAATATTTGGTAGCTTTAGGATAAAAAACTTAAAAGATTTTAACAGCACAGGATTAATTCAAATTACTGAGAATGTCTGTGACGTGTCTTCTTACATTATATTATTATTGTTTTATTTTATTTTATATACTAATAATAAAATTCTAACTGATCGCTTTCTGTACATGAACGATATATGAGAAAAAATATTATTAGGGGCCTTTATTAACGTAATAGAACACAAAACAATAGTTGTTAGAATTTTTGTCTGTGCGTTTGTACCCGCTAATCTCAGAAACGTCTTTATCGATTTCGTTCTGGTTTTCACTAATGTATTGCAGCAAGCGTCACTTAATACTTAAAATTTGTTTCATTGCAATCCGTTCATAAATAAAAAAGTTATGAATAAATCCAGAAAAATGCAGATGCTTAAGGTAGTTTTTTCCGAAGTGAAGCGAGGGCATTTGTTAATATATAATATTGTTGTACTCAATTTTAGGTCGGCCTTGAGGGCTCCACTGAAAACTAGCGTAGCAGGAATTCTGGTTTTAGAAAACTATAAAATGTTATAAATAGGAGCAAGAACGTGTTTTACTGTGATGTCTGAGACATCATGCGGCTTATATCACATCTTATAATATGCCAAATATATGTAATTCAGTGCATTGTGAAATAAATACTTTCTGTCTTTCTTGATATTTACATTTACACATTAATTTGTTTTCAAGGGGCTCTGTATCACCAACTTCATTTCGACTATACTAGAGCACTACGGTAGAACTAACCGCCTGACTGTTTTTATGTAATTAACAGACAAACGAACAGTAAATCAGTAATACCAAAAGTATCATCGACTCGTTGTCAACTGGAAACGAAACGACAATCATTACCGGCTCTGTCACCGCGACCAATTAACGTATGAAATAGTTCACGGTTGGCTTTGGAAGGAAAGTGGGAGTTAGTAAGGAGGGTACAACACCCTATCACCATGCAAGTACTATCGCGATTGAACTGGCTTGTGCGGAGCCCATATATCTTCAACAGAAAGGACCGTTCACTATAGCCTCGGATGTTATTCAACACGGTGCACCACGCGCAGAGGAGGTTGGGTTTCTTAATTGTGAAAGGTTCAATGTGCTTCAGATGCAATGAGCTGAACATAATTGAATCCAAGCCATTTTCCTGCGTTCGTGGTGCACTCTGTATATCAGACGTGACTTTGCCAAATAGTGCCTCCCGTAGAAGATCTCTAGGATCTATATCACCTTGTCCTTATAGCTTGGAACCAGAATATATGCTTCGGTATCCCCTGTCTGTCTTAAGAGACTAAAAGGGGTGTTCCGGGTTTGACGGCGGTAAGAGAGAGAGCTCGAATTGTCCGGCGACAGGCGATCCCGGGAAAGAAAACGATATGTGTGGCCGCATACTGTCGTTAAGATCGGATGGTACATGGACGGGACATGTTATCTCTTGTGAGCAGAGCTTGATAGGGGCTCCGCACTCAGAGGATTGCAGTTGCGTTCGTATGGAGATCCTGGAGTCGTCTATTTAGTGCTGAGGAAGATTAACGGGGGGGTTCTAGTGTAGTAAAAATCCCACATAACCCGACGTCGCTCCCACGGGGTACAGTTACGGGTACCTTTGAAAAAATAAAACGGATCTATATCACTCATGTAAATCCCAAGGGTACTCAGAGAGGTAAAATCGTATTCCTGTCTTGCTATCAGCCTTCTGATAAACCTTGAGTTTAATTAAAGTTTTTCAAGTGCACTATTCACAGCCAGTTCCAAGCGATGTCAATAAGCGATTTGACTATTTCTTTCTTGGTCAGTAACTTCTCAGTGACCCCTTTTGTGTTACAGACGTTCATAGGTAGCAATGATAGTGTAGGATCGCGTGACCCGTCTATTCGTGTATCAGATGTTACCGTGAGCCGATGGATTTAGAGGGTCTACGACTGGTCAGATTGACGTCTCTCAGGGGAGCTCTATGTCTAGCAATATACTGAGAGACTGATAAATAGATAGAAAGACCCTAAAATATTGCAATAGATATGGCATCACTTATTCAAAAAGTCCTTGAGAATAGAGGTTTTGTATCTCAAGAAATACAAAACTTCTAATATTGTTTTGTTTCAAGGACAATTGCAATAAATTCATTGACTTGCAAAACGGTTAGAGTCGAACGGATTTTATATTTCAGAGCATTAACCCATTCTCGATTGTTTTTCCAAAATATGATAATAATTGCATTGGAGATTTTATAAGTTGCTCGTGATTACTACATACAACAAATCAATAGCTCTCACTTACATGTCGGCCCTTGTTTACAAACCCATAAGAAAATATTTTCGTTACTAAAAATAAAATAATTTTTTTAATGGGATGGAATTTTCACAAATAGATAATTATACTATTTCGTCCGTACGACTTGGTAATAAATTCAAACCAGCGAAAATTGAATGCGTAAATTTTACAATACGAAAATAACATTACGAGCGAGTGTTGTTACATGGATTAGTATTCTAGAATGGAAGGTTTTTAAAAATCTTAGTCTTATTTATATTACTTTTTCAAAACAAGAACATTCTAAATACATCTTGGATTAATTAAAGTTCGTTGGCTTATATATTAATTGTAAATGTAACTTATGCAGAACTCGTAGTCCGGTGGCTTATTATAACGATCATAAATTTAAATTACTTAGACCTCGTGACAGAGTTAAGGAACTCAACAACGACAACATTTTGTAAACGTTTTCGTACTTCGGAGCAAATGTTACATAATGTTAAATAATGCCGCTGTCTGGGTAGCAAGGTTTACGAAGCTCCGGTTTGAAGGACTTATTCTTGGATTACAATTACTTAATAATCCTATTCTGTATTACAATAAAAACACATCACAGGTATGCTATTGATCAGAGAAATTACATCTTCGTAAATTGATCGTCCCCTTCAGGAAATACCCTGACCAGAGAGTATGACCATAGCGTTGACCATTAAACAACCTTGTAAAATAATAATTGTGCTGTTAATTACCAACTCAATTACTAAATCTCATCGATTACCACTTTTTATAAATTGTCTCCGGTAAATAGTAAATCCATTGAAAATATTAGATATTACAATTTATAATAAATCAGACCTATTTGTAGTATCTTATTAAGTTTTTCTTAATCGTGTTATTTGTAAGTGTAGCGAAGTTTAATTTGGCGTTGGATTCTGTAAGCCAGAAATAGAGCAAGTCGTGTGCGATTTGGGACATTGGCAAGTACCCACAAGTCTGTTATAGAATGTATATGGGCGTCAGCCGCGGTTATATCGGCCATAGTGGCAATGATATTGTAAGGAATGGGTCCCGGTATGGTACGTGGCATATTTTGACTCTATGCAATCACTGGAGAGCCGTACGCTTTACGTCTTTCGTCGCTGTGATTTGTGGACAGACAAATTAACTTTATTGATTGAGATCACGTTTCCATTCGAATTGTTTGACGTTCGAGATTGTTTCTCGTTTTAAGTTAACAAGACCACTCTCTGTGGCTTTAGCTTTGGTAAACATTGTGACCTCACATTTTTCAAGTAGATCGGCGACGAATATTCGGATTGGCGACTGGTCACAGGAAATAGCACCATCGATAAAAAAAAAAATTATACGATTTAAAATCTGCATTTTACAATTCTTAAAATTATAAAAATATTAATGAATTATATTAAATATATTTCGTTCATCAAAATTAAGTTCTAAGATCAGATATTGTTATGGTATACTTTTCTTAGTTTTTTTGGGCAGTACGTTTCGTTTAAAAAACTTCAGCCTAAATCGGGTGTGAGAGATAGACAGATACGCGAGCGATCCTAATGATTCCGTTTGTTTGGATACAAATAATCCTTATTACTAATTGATAACGCTGATTATCATTAAACATATTGTTTCTGATGGATCAATAAGGCCCTTTTGTACTTTGACAAGATTCCTTTCCTTAAAAAAATATTTTATTATCTTTCCATCAAAGTATCGTTCCGTTACAATGAACATTTTACCCGAATATAACTAAAATCGATTGACTCTATGAAAGTTAAGTTCGTCTAACCTTAATACGTAACATGTAACGGGAAACTGTGATATTCATATTTCCGGGCTATCCAAGAACGGTTCAACTTTTCATTTTATTCCTGGCACTCGGCCAAATATCGTTATGGAACGATTAGACTCACTTTGAATGATTTATGAGCAAAAACTTGTGTGTAAATAAGTGTTGGATTGAGATTAATAATATTGATTCATTGTTCAGCGGGAATTAGGTAAATATGATTTAGAACCATGAAGAATATGAAATATGGCTATTGGAATGATACAACAGAAGTTTGAGAAAAAGATTGATGGATTGTATGAAAAATTATATCTTAAGAAAGGTGTGATAGTTGGAGTTAATTAATGACAGAGTTTAATGGTAAAGTCATTACGTGAATCGCAGGTGAGGGACTAAAGAAAAGTTGATAATGATGTTTTAATGACAATTTGGTATGAGCACATAATCTTTCTTCTTTTGTTCTGACCATAAGATACACAGAAACTTACGTCCAGCAGTAGCTTCTCAAGATTTAACCCTCGTCTAGTAGCATCCAGTTGCTTTATTGTCGCATAGAATACCACGCTATATGACGGTCTGGAGGAGGTCATCCCACCCTACTTTTAACTTTTTTTGGTCACTTTATAAATGTTGTCTTTTGGTTGAAAGAAGATCCTCAAATGAGAACGCCTGCGTAAAAAAAAGGCACTCGACGAGGTGAAGTGAAGACTTAAAGAGGAGAGCATCCTCAGGGTGAATATACTCTACGACTGTTGGCCGTAAAATGAACGCCTGCTACCGACCCTGAGGATGCTCCGTTTCTTAACGAAACACGTGTTGGTGACGGTATGTGTTTCGGTATATACTTTTATTTATCATAAATGCATGTTTATGTTGGGAGGGATGGAGGTTCTATGCATGTGGAAGTATCATATATTGTGCTTGCGGAATGTTGCAAAGTAAATTAATACTAATTTAATAACTATCTCTCAGTTTAACTATTTAGAATTTTCATCGTTTATGTTCTGAGTGTTTTTCCAATTCCTTTCCTTCATGTGGAGTATATTATGCGTATTTCTAAATTATAAGTACACTGGACCTCTCATTCTCCTGCACACATATTCTCTCGAGCCTGTATTGTGTGGAAGAGATTGGTTTAGCGATAAGACTGCCCATTGTTGCCTTTTATGTCGTTTTTTGTCCGGTACACGTTTTGTTTTTGGTTTCAATTAAGTGTTTTATGTTGTTTTGTATTTTTGTTATCGACACTGCAGTCGAAACATGTAAAAAACACTTCACGGTTGATCGTGAACGGAAGACTTGAAGAGTTTACGGGCTAAAACAAATATGTAGTTGGCATACAAAAACGGAATAGTGTGGTTTACGTGTAGGAACTTGCAAAATATTTTATATAAGTATTATTATATAAAATGTTTCTCCTATTTGCTAAGTTACATTGCGACAAAAATTATAAAAATTATAAATCTGACTTTGTTAGCGCATTACGAAAAGGCTACTGCATAGTTTTAAATTAAGTTTTCTATGTTTTTTTTTCTTAGACATTCGGCCGTTATCAAAAAAAACAAAACCTAAAATAATTTCTTTATCTACATTTAATACAAAGTTTTAAGAAACAAGAAATTTTATAAGCACAAAGTGGTAAGAGTGTTTTATGATGTTGTTTCTCCTGCACACAAAATATATTGTTTATATAATAAGAAACGCAAACGAAGTCGTAGGTATTACCAGTTGAATATGTATCTGCTTACTGAGATCGATAACTTATGAATATTGTATTAACCAGCACGTCTTATACTTAAACAAAACTACGCGTGTACAATCATCATTAGAACCCGTAACTGTCCCACTGCTGGGCTCGCATCTACTCATAATGAAACGTGTATTGGGCGTATTGGGGCGGCCTAGAATACCCTCCCAATCCCATGCTGGCAGAACAGGGTGTCGTAAGAGGCGACAGAAGTCAGCCTGCTTGGTGGTAGGGCTTTGCGTAAAGTTTATATAATCAGTATTATTATTAAGTCTTTAATATTATTATTGGTATTATATACTTTCTGTGAAGCCTGCCTGACTAGCTACCACCCTCCTGCTTGAGTCAGCCGCCAAACGACTCGTCGTGTTCCGGCTAGGGACTTGAGTGCCAGTGCTTTCTTTCTATCTTCTTCTAATTTCCTGGCCGACAACGCATCAGCAATACCTTTGGTCTTACTGATGTCCATGGGCGACGGTGACCACTTAGCATCAGGTGGCTCGTCTGCTCGTTTGTCGGCTATTTGTAATATAAAAAAAAGTGTTAAGGACCGCCACACTATCCAATTGTAGATTGGCAAACTTTAGATACATTTAAGTATATTATGAAGAACTCTCAAGTATGCAAGTTTTCCCACGATCTTTCCGTTACCGAAGCGAGTAATAATTAAGTCTATGCCAAATTAAATACACCTGTTCTCGTCCGATGCATGTACACAGCTTCTATTTTATGCAAGGCTTATGAAAATCGTTGTTCTTAATCTTTTTCGTGTTTATGTATATTTATGTGTTACATATTACAATATTTAACTAAATAGACTTACTACGTTCATACAGCTTAAGAGCATTATTTAAACTCTTGATATAGGTATATTTATCATTGTAACAATATCTAACATTGATATGAAGTATTATGGAATATTAGGGATATATTTAAAATAGAATTGAAAATTTATTTTGTAATATAATTTATCAACTTACCCATCATCTAATAAGCACTAAATTCACTTCTTAATAATTAAATTCCTAGTGTCGTACAACATTTACAACGCGCCCGATCTTTGACTGTATTTTCGGATAAAAGCGTGCGCCCTTCGCGAAGTCTGAAAACTTACTGAACGAACGAAATAGGGCTGTTCCAGTCAAAAGTTGGTAACTGGGGGTGGTTTACATACTCGGGTACCAAGTGGGAGATAACATAACTTGAGCCTTATATAGTTATAATAAACTTTACCGTCTTGCTATGTTGAAGCTAAATAAAATGCTGTATTATAAGTAATAGTTAAATATATATTTATCAAAATAATTATATTTTGCTGATACATATGTAAAATTGTATTCTTTTAAATAACAATAGTATCCTATTAGATATAATAGATTTTATAGTGATGCTTTGAGATTTAAGAGAGCTTGGCAGATTAACCAGTCTGCCAAGCTTTTTGTAATTATTATCCCATTGTCTATTTAAATGCGCTAATATTAAAAGTGTATATTTTCATAATATTTTTACTAATAAATAGAATAATTTACGAAAAAGGTTCAAATGTAACGTCATATATACGAAAAATATATAAAGACCTGATAAAAACGTGTAATAATTATATCAGGCCCAGTTATTACTTGTGAATGTAAGAAGTTTGTTTACAATAACAGAAATAGATCACAATTTTTGTACTTAATAAGTATTATTATTGGAGTAAGTGATAGTTAATAATTAAATTTTATATGTTTTTTAATCTTTACTTTTCCTGGGGTATCGTAAAAACTTTGTACAACTTGGATTGACCAGTAACCTCCAGAACTTCGCACTGGAGTAACGTCCCACGGTACGGGCTTAGCGAGAACATAGTTATAGGGTCCAATGTTTGTAAAGGGTCAGTATAGATACACAAAGATTATAATTCTGAACGCCTTACCACTAAATTGGAAATTATACAGACATGAATGTATAGTATATAAGGTTGCTGCAAACAATAGTGACTGTAAGTGGAGTAGATACTTTTAAATAAACAGTTTAAGTAATTCGCCTCAATGAATCGTTAGAGTGCTCTGATGAACGGAAGTTGCATGTATATAAATATATATTTAAGGACACAGATTTCGAGCAGATGGACAAATGGTCGTGTATTAGTACAGCTTTATTGTTAAAAGTGGACTTCCTTCGACATGTGTGACCACTAAGGTGCGACCGATGCGTGAAGGTTTTGAACTCGTGGAAACCCCGGTCCGGGCAAATTACGCGGTGAGGGTCAACAGTCCTTGATGATGAAAGTCCCCGCTGTTAAGCAGGAGTGGCTGCATCTAAATCATACCTCATAGACTTATGTAACACACAAAAATGATCAACAGCGTGATTCAGGAATCCATTTAGTGGCGCCATCTATTTTATTTAACGCGAACTAGTTTAGTAAGGTGCCGTTTGCAAATACAAAATGTAAATACTCTATAATTTTTTTTCGTCTATACTTAAGGGGGATGCGGCCCCGCTGAACTCCTATATACGAACATATACTCCTGAAACCATGATCCAAAATATGTCGTTACTGATACCAACTTGTTTATACCGCTGCAAAAAATAGTCTTAATAACAAAACTAAAATATTGTTACTCATCAAGGTTTAACAACTTTACTTTGTACTACTGTTTTTGTATTTTGATTCATTGGCGGTTTGTTAAGCAAAAACCAACTAGTTCCGTTTTGGCGTCGTTCATTGATAATCAATGGGCACAGAAGCAAATAAGGAAATTCTACTAATTTTCCCGTCTAGCTGAAAGTTCAACATGGACAGCAAAATATCATTGAACATCCGAAACATTAGTCGATAAAAAGTATAGATATAGACAAGGTAATTAATTAATTGTCATTGTATATTATCGAAACTGATTTTTAATATCGTGAAATTTATTTATTTTTATTCTTTTGTACAAAAACAAATTTACCTCCCTTATTCTAAAAATGTCAGGAAGTTGTTATAATGTGTGAAGAGCTCCAAAAGAATTGTATTTTTTTTTAAACTTAAAGATTATATATACTGTGTATTTTTCTTAAACACTTTTTTTTAAACTCCGACATAAATATATTATGTTTCTCATACAATATGCTGGCAACCCTGACTACATCCACTTCCCTGAATGGTAAATATTTTGTTTCTCCTATTTACACATCATAAAAAAATATCTTCCACTCAAATGATCCAGCACGGAACACTTAACTACAGATTGTAGAAGAAAGTAATAAGAAAACTAGGTTAATGAAGTCGGTAACCGATCAATGGTTTGAAAAAGAAAACAAAACAACAGTTTTGACCATTTACTGTCTGTTATGAAAATTGAACAACACAACCACTGCGTTGAGATCCAACGCAGATTTAGGGGATTGATGGACGACGCAATGGAGAGAAATAGAAGAAAGAATATTGTATTCTATATTTGTATATTGTATGTATGTATATTTGAATTTGTTTGGTAACATACGGTCATTTTCGTTGGACTACTTAGAAATAATAAATACGACTACACAATACGATGCTCTATCCGTAACTGCCGTATGGAACTAAGAGATTAGTAAGTATCGTGCAGTATTGACTCAAACATTGTACATACATATAATTATAATTACATATAATTTATTTAAATAAATTATATACTAGTATTTCCCCGTGTAAATAGTATCCTATATTATGACCCATAATATCACATTAATCTTCCTTACTTTGTCCCGTATTCTGTGGTCGGCACATTATGTCTTTTCCTTTCATTCATCGCCCTTTCCTGTCATAGTTATGTCTCCTCTCACCTCATCCATATCACTCCTAATCCATCCAACGTTCCTTAGGCCTTCCTTTCGCTTTGCATCCATCCACATTTATAACCATCGTTTTTTTTGGTCACATGGTCTTCAGCCCTTCTCATCATATCTCAAGCCAATCCAACCTTCTACTTCTTAGTTTGTCTATTAAAGGCGCTTCTTTATGACCCATAATATAAGATAATATATGCTAAGGATAAGATATGGAAGTATGTGCCGTGATTTTAGCGTTTTACGTATACAGATTTACAGATAGATAATTATTCTGAAATATACTTTAAGTCTCTGTATCGAAAACATAGACTAAGTATTTCAAACTTTTTAAAATAATTCCGATGCACAGATTTCGCCCCTTCACAGTTTAATTATTAGTATGTAACTATGTGTAGTAAGAATAAGTTAGTTACATTTATGATTATAGATATATATTATTACTAAATCTTGATAGTTTTGTTCGTTTGTAAACTTATTACTCTATACCACACGTTTTCACTAATACATGTTTATTAGATATTATTATACACTCATAATTGAGTAAATGATAATTCAGTTATAAAGAATTAAGTCTACCTTATTGAAATCGTAAAAGAATTTTTCTTGTTAATTTTACCTACCGAGTAGATTACGGTCCACATATACACGATCTCACAATATTTGTACTCCTTTATAATATGAGTATAGATATCATAAAGATGTCAACAGAGTGCACAATACCCGATAATACCAAATTGATCGTATACCCGTTTGCTACTTTCATAGTAATAAAAATGTAATTCGTAATTTTTTGACGCAATATTCAACAAATCGATTACACATTCGTATGATATAATCATTACGGAATGCAATAATCAAGTTGGAACAATCAATGACCTGATAGCAATCGAAGCTACCTAACACTTAACGATTAAATTTACGAACGACAATATATTTTATGAAGCAGATAATTTTCGTAATAAAATAGTTTTTATGTTTTGTTGTTTTTACGCTGTATGTTTAAGACATTAGCCAGATTAAATATATTAATTTAAAGCATTGATCAAATCATCGTCGACAAATAGATTGGCTTCGGAAACAATATCACGCGATGTCATTTAATTATTTCAAACGAAGCTTAAAACGGAACGAATTGTTTTATCGCTTGTCGAACGGTATATACGGCTTAAGGCATTTCCATAGTAAACGGGTGCTACCATAATAATTTAAGAGCAGTTGATTTCTTTTGAGGACTGAAGACATAAATACTCGTTGTTTAACAACTGTTATGCAAGGCAACGGGCTTGCAAGCCCGTAATGAAAATAATTTAAGAAAATATGTGAATGAGGTATGGAGGGATGCATCTCCTAAAGCGTATATTGGGTTAGACAATACATTACGGCTTGGAAATATTAACGATATACTGTATGGGCGTGAGGAAATATTTTGACGCTGTGCACATCCTGATATACTGAACGATGTGCAAAAGCAGCCGCACTTGGAATGACACCATGACATAACTAAATTTGAACAGAGTTTACGACATCAATACACTTGGCAAATATTGTATTTATCAATCAAATCCAAAAACGACACACCAGTCGGTAGTTTGGCTGTTTCAAATCCGAGGTCTTCATGTGATCTCCGAACTTCCCATACATGAGTTTGCCAGTAATCCTTCCATCAGTCCATACTAGATCAACATAGCGGAGATCTTCAGACCATTTTACGGCAAAAGACTGTGCTGCAATGGGTTGTAAATGAGTTGACACCAATGATAAATCCGTATTATTACGTATTCATACAACTGTTTACAGTATTACATTATAAATGCATTACAAAATTACACTGAGTGGAAACTGAGTAGAAAGTGGTCTATGAAAATCGGGCGTTACTAATATACCGCGTTAAACCATTTTATTTTATGATTCAATCGTTTAATTAGGTATGTCATGTTTAAAGCACCGTGTCGTGGATGATTAAATAAACCCATCAATAATCGGAATAACTTGATTCATTATATTGGCAGCACATATAACTTAGCATTTCGTCGGTTTTTTGGTTCTGGTGCCATAAAAAATAAACTCCCGCGTTCTTTTATTCAGTACAATGTCTAAAAGCCTATTACGAACGGCGTTTTACTGTTTCTATCTGCCAATTATTAAAAAAGATTTATAAATAAGTAGTCAGTGGCATTGTATAAAATATATTAATTAATTAATTATTTCAAGTATCCAGTGTACATAAATTATTAAATCTTTATGCATAGTTCTTACTAACACTGATCTGATTCGTATTTCAAATCAGAGTTGATCTCAACATTAATTCTACTAAATCCCAGGCAATTATGTGTAGTTCGTATTTAATTGCTTGATTAAATTAATCTCAAGTGTCACCTGTTACACTGAACAACGTAACTACGGTATAGTTATATGTAGCAAGAATCTTAAAAACTTAGGAATATTAGACAAGTTAAAAACTTAGGAACCAGCATCTTTCATCGACACCACAGATGACAGATTACATTCGTGTGTTTTCACATAGAACGCTAAATAATGTTCTATGCATGAAGGAACTCGTAGCGTAACAAATAAAAACTAATCTTCTCAACATAGCCAGTAAAAATGAGCTCAGATAAGAAAAAGATCCCCGAAGACCAACGTATAGATTATAATGTCCATTCTACATGCTATCTTGGGCAGCGTTGCGGACCTGGCCATCAACCCTCTCATCATGAGAGAAGACCC
>DWPT01003821.1:0-13921 GCA_018251895.1 Agathymus mariae mariae
TATTCACATAGCGCGTGCTATGAAATTTAGCTTCCACATTTGTTAGTATATTTTGCATCATAGTCTACACGCGGCATACTCATTAATTATGCGTATTTACAAACTTAAATGCAGCTGCATCGTTCATAATATGGGTCTGGGTGCTGCAGTCCTAGTGTTGCCAGGTCTAGAACTAGAAATTTGGATTTATAGATATATTATTATATTATCCATTTAAATAAAATAATTATAGTTTTAAAAATTATACGTATAATACGTCTTTGTAGCTAGTAGCTCAGCAATTTATTTTTTTATTTTCCTCAAAGTAGCGTAGTGTACAGCTGTAATGTAACGGCTGAACTAATAATCTTTTATTCTAGATAACTTGATATTATTAGTAAGAATATCAAATCTATATTATGACTATATAGCCTTCGTTTCTTAATACCTGATCCTTCTTGTTGTTTAAATGCTTTGCGTGAAAATTTACATGACAGATACATTAAGATGAAGTTTATTTAAGCGTCTAATAGAAAGAGTTCATTGATTACTACTAAATCGCCGTCGCTTCGGTTCAGTAAGACGTTACATTACGTTAATTTTATGTTTAGAATTAGCACCTGCATTGTATTAGGACTGCATTTTTCTCGTTCTGTGTACTAGAAATATATTAAATAGTAACTTTTTATTTATGGATGGATCGAAATGAAACTTTAAATATTAAGTGATGCTTACTGCAATATGTTAGTGAAAATCACAACGAAATCAGTTGAGCCGTTTTTGTAATTATAGCATGCACTAACACACACAGACAAACAGACACACATTCTAAAAACTATTGTTTTGGGTTCTGTTGCGTTAATATAGAAAGTGATCAGTTAAAATTGTATTATTATTATAAGCAAATGTGACAACGGCGCCATTTTGTTATAAACTTGTACACAAATATGTCTCAATTTCAATAAATATATTTGAAATAAATACATAAAGGGAATAAAAATTTTATATTATTGTAATTTTTTCGTAATATATTGCAGTATTTTAATATTTCAGTAATACAGTATTAATACTTTTTAGTTACAATAATACATGGCTATGTAATAACCAGTTCTTTTAGAATCGTATCAATATCGGAGTATCGATGGTCTAATCGAGAGTGGTTCGGAAAGTGTCCATAACGATAAAAATCGTACATCAGGAAACCTGGGAACTCTATTCAACGTTAATTACTATTGTTGCGCTGTTTGCCTAGTAAACGCGTTACAGTTCGATTTATCAGACAGGGCTAAGCGTATTGATATTGCTTATGCTGTTATCATCATGTACGTGATCGTTCCTAGCAACTGGCCTCTAGAGCTTACTTTATTAAGCGCCAGCGCTTAGTGGCTGAATGGTAAAATTTATGACGTTTGAAAGTCGACAGCGATACAATAGGGCTAATATTAATGTTTCGAAAAGCCATAATCGTTGGAAGACCAAGGTTAAAAATAGAAACCTCAGAAAAAGGATTATAGAACGACCATCAGCCAGGTGCTCTAATCATTCGAAGAGAGCTATGGATATTCGTAGGATTAAGAAAGCTGAGGACTTTTCATAGTTGCACCATTTAGGAGAAATGATTTCCATTGCATTTGGGCATTGGACTCAAAACGCGACAGATGGTCTACAGTTTATTGATTAATTTCAAGTTTTGTATTTTTTTTAAAAGTCATTAAACGAAAAATTTAAAGACATAGGTGTATTCACCGTAGCCAGTCAATATATATGTAGTAATTTAGTATTTATTAAAAATAAAATATATGTACATGCAGAAAAGTGATACATACTATCATAAAACAAGAAATAGGCATAAATTCATATCGTCTTCAAAAGTTTCAGAGTTCTTCTAGGGTTCGGAGTCCCTTTTTACAATAAGGTTCCTAAGTTGATACATGAGTTACCCATTGGAACTTTTAAGTGACGAGTTAAAATACAGCTTATAGGTAAATATATTATATATGTATATATTAAACCTGGACGCCTGGAAATAATAGTGCTGAAACTTGTAATTACCATGTGTCGTTAAAAAGATGTGCTGAGCTGTTTCTTTCGCCATTTCCTCTCCTCAACATTTATTCAAGTTGTTGCATTTCCCGATAGTAAGTGGTAACCACCGCCCATGGATATCGGTGACACCGGAGGCATTACTACATGTTGTCGGCCAAGGAAACACTTTTCAAAGTATTTTATGGTTTATTATAGAAGGGTCGTAACTATACGTACGAGAAAAGAACCCTATCGCCATGCTCGTGTACCACAGCGATTAAACTTAGAGGTAATAAGCCTAGTGACTTTCAAAAAGAAGGACCTGGTGAAATTGCTGTATCCGCTATTCAGCACAGCGCTCCACGAGCAGATAAGGTCGGAAATATAAAACCCTTTACATCTAATCTCATCTCATAACGCTCTCCCACTTATGAACTCAAGGTTTGATAGACCCTCTTCCATGCTGATTACATTACTTAACATATCGGTACTTATAACGAAATCCAAGATCGTGTAATCCTTTCATAAAAGTTTCGCAATATAACGGATATTGGATTGTGTTCATTATTTCCCCAAAGTATCAAACGCAAACTGATTTCTGATGTACATAAAACTCTTTGACATATTCCATCTATTGTTTTGACGTTTGTTTGAACTAGACGAGGGATCTATGTAAAAGGGCATGACAATTTCAATATACTGTTTTGTCTTACAGTCAACGAGTATGCGGAAAGCGAAAATAGAAGATTAATCAAGCAAAAAAAAACTATGCTTACTATCGTTAGTAAGAAGATGGTTTGCGATAATCTCAAAATACCAACTTAACGGATTCTCATGTATTTGTTTTATAAATATAAGAGATCTATGAGAAAGGCCTAAGTAAAAGGTAGACCTGAATATTTCTTAAAAATTTGATAAAATCGGCTGGCAAAATTGCTTCAAGTGCTATGACTATTTGTACACGTAATAATCGTATTTTTCGAAGCGGAGCGTAGTTATGTATAAGTGTTTGCTGACCTGTTTAGTAATTTTCCTTCAGCAAATTTAAATATGAATAGTTTTTATTGAAATGAATAAAAAATTGCAATTGTTTGTCTACATCACCACCTATTCTAAATTGGATAATGTCAAAGCTATAAAGCTTCATTCAATATTACAATATTGTATATGACTTCAATCGATCAAGTCGTACAGTAGTTACACGACCAGTAACAGCCGCAACGACAATTATATTTTATGATCATATACCTAACGATATTTATGTAACAATATTGATAAAATTTGTTATTTTAAAATTTAGAAAGAAAATAATATTGCTTGTCAGGTTAACATGTTTGTGTGTATTATCGTGTTGTAAGTTTTTCTAGGTTATGTGGTGACATAAATAAAAAAGATATATAATTTGTATTTATGTATACTGTGATAGTCGAATGTTTTAATGTACGGCAGGGGAGATGCGACTGCGATCTTTGCATACAAGTGTAAACTTAATTAATTCTTAGCCTCGGTGAAGGAAAAAACATGCATGATGTTCTCCAAGTCTAAGGTATGTGAAGTATGCCATCAGCACTTGGTGGCGGGCTATGAATTTAACACTTTAAATTGTAAGCGCGCACCCGACCTCAGCAATAGGACGATATGAGTTCTAATGATGATATTTTCATGATAGAAATTAAGTGTTAACAAATATTTACTTTACTATGGTTAAGCTTTAAACTATGTTATTGTAAGCTGTGGCGTCGACGTGGGTGACGCCTATAATGACGACGAAGTTAATCATGTCGATGACTATATAATGGCGAATGAATTACATAAGATTTGAAAATTATATGTGATTGTTGACTGGTAACCCAGATCTATCCTGCAAGATTCTGACTGTATACATCTAGCCCACCACAGTGTAATCGTAGTTTAATAGCTACTCGTTAATAGCTTTATATATGACGTGCCCTTGAGACAATTTTCTAAATATATCTGTACTTTGTGTTCAACTCCCGCACGCGATCAATCTTTAAATACCCAAAGTTATGTATTGTATTGACTGAATTGAATATAAATTGCTTATTTATGGAATTTGAACCTCTCACACAAGTTTGACAACCTTGTAGTCTTGTTAGTAGTGATCCTGCCTACCGATTGAATGGTTACAAGTTGGATTCTCAGCTTCGGACTTGTTCATTATTGGTTCATAAATTTTACCATTTTGCTGAGCAAACGCTAACACGTATAGTTTTTTATTTTAAAGTATATATTGTATGACGTTTGGTTAAGATTAACATATGATAATGCCACTGGTGGATTCAAGTCACGTCTCACAATAACAGTAAAGATCACACGTTGTCAGGGGAGTGGAAATGGTTTTAACATATTTTCCTTTACAATTATAATCAATTTATGTTTATACACATAATGGAAAAATCCCTAATATACAGTATTGTATTTTCCATGCAGGATTTAATCTAACATTTCCCATGGTACAAGCTCTCGTTCAAAATACTGAACTAATAGTATATTTTGACAAACAGTAAGTAAGTAAACAAAAGTTTTGGTTTGATTTGCTTTACTATATCGAAGTGATAATAGGCAACCCATTCATAGATCACAACCAAATTAAATTCTATTTCTTCGAACCAATAATTTGTAATTGAGGAGGACAAGAGCATATTTAATGTTTTCTGTTGAGAATAAGTGTCGGAGATACTTAGACCATCCGTTAATCTTCGACATGCCCTAATGAGTGTTGTGTGTGTTATGAAGGTGCTCCAAAAATGTTCTACGTTATCGGTGATCAATCGCGTCTGTAGTTGTTTATCTAGACTGACTATTTACCAGCGACAATATGTATAAAGGTTTACGCGCTACTTATTCCGTAGCTATAACGGGCCCCCGCTTAGCCGAGGAAAATTCCGTGGGAACTGATCTATTACCCGGGATGAAAGTTATTGTAGATTAGGACCCATAATACATATTCCAAATGTGCCAAGAACATCCAAGTCTGTCCAGTGGTTAGTGATATAGGCGTTCAGACAGACAGATAGAAATGCCAAAAAATGTTAAGGTCTTAAAGGTTACAATATATTCGATATAGAAATTCGTTACCAGTAAAAGTTTTATTATAAGCATACATTATAACAGCGCAACGTAACGGAGTTTCGTTACATATAACGAAACATTAAATACAGAATTTTTAATTCGACGCGCAATTTGCTCATGCTCAAGCCATTCGCGGGGTGTTTGTTGACTAGGAGTATTTCTCAAAAATTCTAACCGTCCTTGTTAAACTCTGCGTGAGAAATTTTTCCATTATTTATTGCTCTCGGCGCAAAATACGCACGAAGCCCGTACTATAAGTTCACGGAACTAGAACTTTTTATCACTGTAATATATGTAATCCTTGATATTCATACTTTTCTATTTAAAAGTGATTTTATTTTTTACCACCAAAAGTGGTTTTAATTAATATAATTTGTGTAATAAGATAGATAGGTATTTTTTAGTTGAACGTAAGGGCGATGACGGTGAGGATCAAAGAAATTCAATAAAAAAATTTTTTGTGAATTTTTCTAATTTTCATTGACATCATCTACAAATGCTTTTAATATTTCAAGAAAAAGAGAAAAAAGAAATCTTTTTAAAACTTTTCGCGTGTCTGGGGTAAGAACCTCTCGACCTCTGGTCCGTGAACCAAACTTTCTTCATACTAATATTAATTGCGATTTTTTGGCGTCATTTTGTTTACTTAACTTCATCTAGGTTTCATTTAAAACGATAAATTTTCTTTTGTATCTGTTAGAACTATTAAAAAAACTGTTTCTTTGAGGATATTTTGCACATGATACAAGTCGGTATTATTTTTGTAATAACTGTACAAAGTTAATCCTAAAAGTCGAAAAAGTTAAAAAAGTAATCATTTACTTGAGTACTGTGAATAGTTTGATGATATTTTTGTTTGATTTTAGGAATAACTTTGTGGATATAATTAGATAAATCTCAATCTATCAAATCTTAATTTTCTTCGTCCTGTTATCTTTAGAAATCTGATGACGAAAGCGAACAGACGCGAATGTTCCGAAAGGGGTTCAGTTATTTCATAGCATGAGTCGTATGCGAATATTAGTTATTTCATCTGGGAACAGTATCCCGACTATACTGTGATAATGAGTAGACGTATCGAGACAACAAAGAATGTATATAAGAGTATTTTTAATACAACAGTATTTATTATAATATAACGATTATTTTTGAAATAATGCACTTTTTGTTTGTTTGTCCGAGTATGAACCACCGAACAGATTTTGATCACGTTACATTTGAAAGTATTTTTTTATGTAAATAATCGACAAACGATCAGACAAGCCACCTGATGGTATGTGGTCACCGTCGCCAGTAGAATTTAGTAATACCAAAGGCACCACTAATGCGTTATCGGCCGAGAAAAAGATGAAAGTACTAGCTCTCAAGCCCCCAGCCGGACCACAACGAGGCAACTCAAGCAGGTTGGTGGTAGCTAGACAGGCAGGCTTTACAGAAACATAATAGTACCATGACAAAATAACAATACTGACAATATAATCCTTACTCAAAACGCTACCACCAAGCAGGCCGGCTTCCGTCGCCTCTTACGACAAGTTCTGCCAGCACGCGATTAGGTCAGTATTATAGGCCGCACCAACACGGCTAAAAGAACAAACTTAAAATCGAAATCCACCAAGACAAGTTTCGTGTCAGTAGTAAGAGATGCGATCAGCTTAGTTTACCATGTAATAGGCTGATGAATTGAGTGTTAGGACATTGATCTGGGAAATACAATTTAACCAAATATTATGAATATTGGTTTAATGTTTTAAAGTGGGTTATTTTTTATAGCTTAGTCCAGTTATAATCGGTGTAGATGAGGAAATTATAGTCTGTCCCAAATAAACTCGTCAGTCTAATATATCTGAACGTGCCTACCGTGTGAAATGTCCCGGATACGGTTCCCGGCCAATCAGGCGGTTATGTGATAATTAATGTGTGTTCTCGGGTCATGGGTCTTCGTGGTAAGAGAATCCATCTATCTTTAATGTTAAGCAAATGTCCTCCGCTTGTGGTATATCTTGCTGACTACTCGACAAGGGAATGACCAGGTCTCTTCTCTTGGAAGTCGCTATAACAAGGTTGACGATTATTCTTAAGGTTGGTTGGTAAAAATTTACGAAGGTATATATCTCATACCTTAATACATAATACTGCTGAAAGATGAAGTCGATGGGCACTGAATAGGAGGCTCTATTCAATTGGTCGGCGTTAGAAAACCATCAGGGTGTAAGGTGCGAATTTGTGAAACAGTAAATAGGTTGTTAGTGTGCAAATTAAAATATTATAAATGCAAGAATTAAATTAACTGCTACCACTGCCACCACCTGCGGATCATTGCCCTAATCCCCACTATATATATATATATATATATATATATATATATATATATATCCTCTGATAGAGGGGATCATCCGACTCAACCTGAATACAATAATCTCAAACACTGTGGCACTGCTTCTTATAACGTTTTTACCAACGACTATCAAGTAATTCACGTGTATTCTTCTGTTTGAATGCAATATACTCAAATGGTACTGTGCAAATTTTCAAATTAACATTTCAGTAATTATTATAGTATTAACAAATTGGTTTAAATGTACAGATAAATTAAATTCATAAAACCCTCTATTGAAACGAGGTAACAACCGTTTCGGGAGTTGATTTTAATTTTGAATGTAATATTCATATTAGGTGCATACCGCCGAAGTTACAAATTTCCATCGTTACGTATAATATGTCTCCTCTCCTTAAGCATTTTAAAGCACGTATACAACCTCCGCTAGCATGTCTAAATGCATTAAGCTCCAGATCTAAAGTTTATAACATTAAATGGAACAGTAAAAGCACTCCGTCCACCTGATGGTAAGTGGATGTTGGAGACCTGGACACTAAAGCTACCTCGGTGCCACTTAAAGATAAAATACTCCCGGGAACGTAATTGCATAGAACTACATTTACGTCAATCATGTGTTTAATTTAAATGAGTTAGAATTGCTCTTTTGTATATTTCTTCATAAAGAGCAAGATTATTGTAGGCTGCCAGGGATAGGCGATATTATATTGATAGGCGATCGATAATGGCAATTAATTGATCAGGGAATATTCCGGTATAAAGAGTGTGTTTGTGAAGTTGCAAGTTGCTGTCATTCAATACGTAGAAAACTGTGTAAATATTATTTGACTTACTTAAACAATGACAGATTCACAGGAATCTGAATTACCAGCTTACTAACACGTAAGCTCTTCTTATGCAAGAGGAAACTAGGAGCCCAGCTGTGGGACAGTTCTGATGATTATATAACATAATCATGTATTTGTGATTGATAATAAAATTGTAGGCTGTTTCCCAAAAATATATATTACGTCAGTAAAAATACCAATTAGAAAGACATAAATTAATTCCACATAGAATAAACCTACAACAGTTATGCGTACACCGAGCTGAAAATATTAATTGAAACAATATATGACAGTACAAAAACATAAATTAAATTATATCACACCTAAGTAATATTTACAGCAATTGTTGGCATTGGCACCATTTGTTAAGCCACGCGGAAAAAAGGATTGCATTGAAAACAAACATCTGTGGTTCTTGTCTGTTCCATGGCACAGGCTGACTGCAGTTTAATTTCGTTATGTATTTCGGAACGTATTGTGCATTGATTAGTTTTTTATTTATGTGAATAGCCGACAAGCCCGCAGACGAGCCATCTGATGGTAAGTGGTTACGTCGCCTATGGACATGAGCAACACCAAAGGCGTCTCTAATGCGTTGTCAGCAGAGAAATAAGAAGAAATAAATAAAGTAGTTTTAGCTATTATGGAGAAATAAATGCGTTTTGTTTCTTCATAAAATAATCAAACAAAATAATATTTATACATGTAATAAAATTGTAACTGATCGCTTTTTGTACATTAAGCATATATGAGAATAACTAATATGAGGCCTTTATTAACGAATTGGAAATCAAAACAATAGTTGTTAGAGCTTTTGCCTGCATGTCTGTTTGTCAGCGTTTGTAAGGGTCACTTAATATTTTTAGTTCGTTTCATTTCAATTTGTCCACAAATAAAAGAGTTACGAACTAATTATTATTATTTCTAATTCACAGAAAGTGAAAAGCCCAGTCCTTAAACAATGCAGATGATATTTTTGAGTAGTTTTTCTAAATCTACGGTTTGCTAGTGTTAAAAAAACTAGTATTGTTTTAACTAGTATTGTAAATTATGTCCAACCATATACTGTCCAAACGTTTCCTTTATTAATATAAGTACAATATTTAAAGTGACAAAGTTGTTTTCGATGTCAATGTCAATGTCAATGTCGATGTCAATCACAAAGCAAACATGAAGTTTGGATGGAGACAAAATTGTTAAGGAACTCACTGCGGATGTATTATAATGGCATTACGTTGTTTACGTTACTTGGGGTTCGTATTATCTTCGGTTTCCGTATAAAATTATAATCATGCTAAGGTGCCAAACCATGCCAAATAATATGAGGGCTCCTTGTGAGATGCAAGTAGTAAATGGATACTGTTTTGAGAGCGTTCGATAGAGAATAGAAGCTTTGTGTAAACAAGCTAAAGCAACTAAAGCTCAAATGCTGTAGTACCTACAATTCTAAAAAAGATGTGGGTAGAATGCAAGCAATCGGATCACTGAATAGGTGCTTGAAATAGTTTAAGAATAGCTCTATTTTTCAGTTCATTATTAACATATATGCTCCGTGCGGAGGTTTTAATAGGAACATTTACGTATTTAATAAAAATAATATAGTTAATTTTTGGAGCTTCTTAGTTGATTGTAGTTAGACCAGTACAGTTAATTTTAATAATTATCTAAGAACGCTCTTGTTTTTGCACTCTCCTTTGTCTCCGTTTTGTTTTGCAACTATTTTATACTTTAAACAATAAACAGACATAAAATTCGTTCGTTGTTTGTGGTCAAACATCTGTAACTAATGTTTTTCAGGACAACAACCTAATCTGAATACATAAATGTATTGTAACTCCAGAGGATTTAAATGAAATGAGTTTGAAAACGTTACATCTTTACTGAAACACCACATATTGTGATCATACGTAACAACTCAAGCGCACTAAAAGATTTTAACATCCATTGAGATATTTTAGACCATGAATGTTAAGAGCTATAAAGTCCATTGCTCAAAGTTGCCGGGGTATCAGATATCCTGTGTATTTATTTTCAGAAAACAACATGAAGCGTCTGAAAACATTCAGAAATGAATGCTTTATTTAACGTCCCACCACTGATATAGACGGATCGCGAATTCAATAGAAGTTTACTCTTGTATTACGTGACTCTATTACCTTACACAAAGAAACAGGCGTCACAATTTGAGCGTTCTCAAATCTGAAATGAATTTGTCTCCATTTTGTTGTTTAAGTAACTTGTTTCATCAACGGAAGATTAAATCGAAGTTTGATGGGTGAAATAAATTGAAGTTAGAGAATCTGTGCACAACGTGCTTGTAATTGTATTAACACTGGTATTCATATGGCACTTAAGATACGGTGGATATGTGAGTTAAATAAATACCTTTTCATGGAATAGGTAACAGAATCGGGCTCATTGCTTGATAAGGTTCACAGAGGGCACACTTGAATAAAAAAATTACAATTTAAATAATAGGCACGTTCGAACCGTATCAAGATGTTGTTGGAAGGGGATATATAAAGACTAAAAATGTTTGACCGGAGTGACCGGATCGGTTGAATGATAGAATTCAGATAAGCTCCGTTCATGGACATAATGTTGCCATTTTAAGAGCGAACAGTATCCTAGAAAATTTAAATCGTTAAAGTTATTTGTGTGAAATTTGGAGTGAATGTTACATTGTACCTTTGTATGACACCGAATTTAATATGATGTTAGAAATACTCCTTTGGTAGCAAAAGAGTCGTCGCGGAACGCAACAGTTTTGCAAGAAATTTGGAGTTAAGTAAAGGTGTATGGTACTAATCAAATTAGTATTAATTTACTTTGCAACAATCCGTAAGCACAATGTATGATGGTTATATGCATGTATAGAAGTATATACCAATGTACCAATGTATGATGGTATATACTTCTATACATGCATATAACCATCATACATTGTGCTTGGCGATTGTTGCAAAGTAAATTAATACTAATTTAATAACAATGAATTTCCTCAAAGTAACGCCTGATACTATCAACTGTATCGTACTAACTTTGTTTACAAAGTATTTTTCTTGTATTTCATTTAAATATAAATCAAATATTTTCATTACAAATTTTATTATTTGGATGAATTGTTAGTTTATAAAGTGAAATAATCTCCAATTATTTGAGTATTTTACTTATCTCCGTGGGTTTATTTTACAGAAGCAGTATAAGTATACTGATGCAATAATTCTAATGCTAAATGATTTAAGTATTTTCGATCAGACTCTTGTAGACGTTACTAATACAAATAAAGGCTGGCCATATTAGGGAGGCTTAGAATATTCGCCCCAATCTCATGCTGGCACAACATGGTGGTGGGGCTCCGCGTAAGGATCATATTATCAATATTATTATTACGTCATTAATATTATTACTATATCTTTCCATGAAACATGTCCGCCTAGCTACCACCCTCCTGCTTTGTTTAGCCGCCAAACGACTCGTCGGGTTCCGGCTGGGGGCCTGAGAGACAGTAATCTTTCTCTTTCTTTCTTATATCTTGGTCGACAACGCATCAGTGATACTTATAGTGTTGCTAATGTCTATGAGCTACAGTGACCACTTCCATCAGATGGCTCGTCTGCTCGTTTGTCATTTATCGGGACAAAAACTAATTCTTTATGCGTTATCGAAATTCGCTTTTCGTTTATAGGTTGCGATAGACCAGTGACCTCAAGCCTGGTCTGACATGTCTGCCCGCGTGGAAATTGTTCATTACTCTTGATGGTTATGTTCCAAGACTGAGAATTATCTGGGAAATATTCTACGGAAACCTGTATGAGGTGACGGTAACGATTTTGCTCAACAATAGGCTGTGGTTTTTAATGCATGAGATTCTGACGACTTCGGGTCCCTGGTCAGATTGCCTTAAACAACTTTATTGTGTAATGTTTTTTTTTATTGGAATTACATTATTTAGATATGTATGTGTGGTATGGCTGTTAAAGTTATGGCTTTGTTGCGTGTGATTATCGTAAGTAAAGTCAGGCTTTGAATTTCATGTTTATCTAAATAGAGGATAATATGTTTTGTATTTAAATGTACTTTTGGAGTGAAAGAGGCTACATATATAATCATGGGCAAGCTATCTTCCCCTGTTATTGGAATCTACTAAAGCATCGCTAGGTCGCTAGGTTCTATTCCGCGCAGTTTCATTCCAACCATACTCTTGGTGATACTCTTTAATTATCAATTATGAAATGCTTTTGTTTTGATTATAGTATCCAATGTCAACAAAACTCGGATACCCTGCATTATTATAGCAGATACTGCATCCCTCACACCTTTGGAATTACGGCTTTCCCATAGATGATGACTAGTTGTCATTAGTTGGGTCGTCCATAAAAATACTGTCACAGTCGATATAGCCCTTATAATAAGATTGTTACGAGTACTTAATGCAGCAACAATTATCTATACGTAGAGAGGCAAATACAAAGGAAATCGGTACCTTTTTCTCTTTTGTTTGTCGACCGATTTTCTTTGTTGCTTGGTAGCTATTGAAAAGCTTTAGTGTTATCAATCAAAAATGGTTATGATCGTATTTCATCCACTAAGGGAACAATAGTATGTATAAGGATAACTGAGTTTCGGTGCGCTAAGGGTCAATATATCTATTTCGCATTTTGCTAGTGTTTATTTACTGCTTATATGTGTTTCGTTAGAATTATTGTAAGTTCAAATAATTATTTTAACAAAAAGGTCGACTCACCCGGGAAATTCTATCGGAATTTAGGGGCTCCAAAGTATTTTACAAAAACAATCTTGTATTTATTTCATCTGGAGAGGGCAGTACGGGATGAATTTTAATAAGGGTCGGTGGTCATTTATCTGCCAAACGTCACGCGTAGTGACCTGAATTACTAAAATAAAAATGTGATCACAATGTAAGAGGTTAGCCTGCTTTTAGATCGAAGGTTTTTAATTAGCTTTAAAATTCACTTGTACATTAGTTTGTAGATATACATTTGTACGTTTGCCATATGTGGTCTAATTGTAGACTAAAATACTGAATACCCACCAAGAAAGGAGCTTTTGGTATTTCACCGGTCAAGGCGATGTATAGAAGTAGAATATGTGTTAGAAAATTCGTCAATTTTAACGCAAGCGCTGTGAAACCTTGTATTTAAGATAAACACAATTATTCTATATTTCAATACTAGTTCTTACTTGCCCACTTCACTGATCGTAAGATGGATAATTTTTCTATCTATGCTATTTATATAGTTCATGCTATTTTTACTATCTGGCTCCTTTTAATAGAAACCACAACGCATTCAGTGTGTTGGTGGCGCGTAATTTTATTTTGTTTTGAATTTAATATTTCTGCTCACGCCAATATGTTAAATGTTTTTCTGCGATAATAAAAGTGGACTGTATCGTGGTACGCACAACAAATCGGTCTAGGAAATGAGGAGTCAAGGGACATGCAGCACAAACCTCGCCAGAGCGCAGCTAGGAGCACTCTCGCCTTCGGGGTCCCAGTAGGCTCGACAGCAGCACGTGCAGCACAACCCGACAACCAAGTCCACCAAACCGAATTCGGAGCACTCGCGGAGGCGTGATCATTCAGGGTATGGTGAAAACAATGGGGCGTAACTCCCACAGCGGAAACTTATTAAAA